>JAWKAJ010000128.1:0-20000 GCA_033816785.1 Picus viridis
GTGGGATGAAGCCCTGAAGGGAAGAGGGACCCAGGACAGCTGGTCAGTATTCAAGGACCACCTCCTCTGTGTCCAGGAGCTATGTATCCAACAAAGAGAAAAGCAGGAAAGAATGCTAGGAGGCCTGCCTGGATGAACAAGGAGCTACTGGACACACGATTACTTAAAAAGAACCTCTACAGGAAGTGGAGGGAAGGACAGATAGAACAGGGGGTATGTAAGGAAGCTGCCCAAGCAGCAAGAGGCCTGGTTAGGAAAGCCAAAGCAGAGTTTGAATTGAATCTAGCCAGGGAGGTTAAAGGGAGCACTAAGAGTTTCTATAGGTATGTTAATGGCAAGAAGAAGACTAGGGAAGGTGTGGGCCCCCTCAGAAAGGGAAGTGGTGAATTGGTCACAAGTGATGTGGAAAAGGCTGAGGTACTCAATCACTTCTTTACCTCAGTCTTCACTGCAAGGGCCTCCAGCCACACTCCTGGTGTCATAGCAGACGATGCCAGGGACGGGGAGGAAGAACTGCCCATCGTAAGTGAAGCTCAGGTTGGTGATCACCTGAAGAACCTGAAAGTGTTCAAGTCCATGGGACCCGACGGGATACACCCACGGGTGCTGAGAGAACTGGCAGGTGAGGTTGCTAAACCCCTCTCTATTCTATTCCAAAAGCCATGGCAGCCTGGGGCAGTCCCCACAGACTAGAAAAGGGGAAACATTGCTCCCTGTTTCAAAAAGGGCAAGAAGGAGGAACTGGGGAACTACAGGCCAGTCAGTCTCACCTCTGTGCCCGGAAAGATCATGGAGCAGATCCTCCTGGAGGCACTACTGACTCAGAAGAGTGGTGAAGAGGTGATTGGGAACAGTCAGCATGGCTTCACCAAGGGCAAATCCTGCCTGACAAACCTGGTGGCCTTCTATGAGCAGGTGACAGCATTAATAGATGAGGGGCGAGCAACTGATGTCATTTACCTGGACCTGAGCAAAGCCTTCGACACTGTCCTGCACCACCTCCTGGTCTCCAGGCTGGTGACACATGGGTTTGATGGGTGACCACTAGATGGATAAGGAACTGGCTTGATGGCCACACCCAAAGAGTGGCTGTCAACGAGTCCATGTCCCAGTGGAGGCCAGGGACAAGCAGAGTCCCTCAGGGATCAGTCCTGGGACCAGGCTTGTTCAACATCTTTGTGGGTGCCATGGACAGTGGCACTGAGTGCACCCTCAGCAAGTTTGCTGATGACACCAAGCTGTGTGGTGCAGCAGACAGCTGGAGGGAAAGAATCCATCCAGAGGGACCTGGACAGGCTGGAGAGGTGGGCACAAGCCAACCTCATGAGCTTCAACAAGACCAAGTGCAGGGTCCTGCAGCTGGGTCGAGGCAATCCCAGGCACAAATCCAGGCTGGGCAGGGACTGGCTGGAGAGCAGCCCTGAGGAGAGAGACTTGGGGGTGCTGGTGGACGAGAAGCTCAACAGGAGCTCTCAGTGTGCACTTGCAGCCCAGAAGGCCAATCAGATCCTGGGCTGCATCAAGAGAAGTGTGGCCAGCAGGTCAAGGGAGGTGATTCTCCCCTCTCCTCAGCCCTGGTGAGACCCCACCTGGAGTACTGCCTCCAGTTCTGGAGCCCCTAGTACAAGAGGGATCTGGAGGTGCTGGAAGGTGTCCAGAGAAGGGCCACGAGGATGAGCAGAGGGCTGGAGCACCTCTCCTATGAGGACAGACTGAAGGAGTTGGGGCTGTTCAGTCTGGAGAAGAGAAGGCTCCGAGGTGACCTCATTGTGGCCTTCCAGTATCTGAAGGGGGCCTACAGGAAAGCTGGGGAGGGACTTCTCAGGATCCCAGGTAGTGATAGGACTAGGGGGAATGGAATGAAGCTGGAGGTGGGGAGATTCAGGCTGGATGTGAGGAGGAAGTTCTTCCCCATGAGAGTGGTGAAGCCCTGGAATGGGTTATCCAGGGAGGTGGTTGGGGCCCCATCCCTGGCAGTGTTTAAGCCCAGGCTGGATGAGGCTCTGGCCAGGCTGATCTAGTGTGGGGTGTCCCTGCCCATGTCAGGGGGTTGGAACTAGATGATCCTTGTGGTCCCTTCCAACCCTGACTGATACTATGATACTAAGAAGGACCCTGGAGGTCTCTTGGAACATGGGTAAACGATCCGGCCAACATTATAAGAGAAAGGCAAAGGGAAGGAGCTTCTGGTTGCCGCGGCTGCCCGTAATTCTTGTGCACATGATCTGAACAAAAAAAGGGCTATAAGTATTGTCTGGTTGGATGGGAATTGAGGTTGGTGAGTGTGTAAATGGGCCTGTGAGGGACTTGGCTGGTGAGCGGTTGGAAAGAATGGACCTCGGAAAAATGGAGCAGGGGTGAGGTATAGACCAGCCCTGGGAAACATGGGAGCAACAAGGCTACCCAGGGATATACCCCCGGACAGTCCTGTGGGGTTACAATTAGCGTATTGGAGGCACAATGCGCAGGATAAGGATAAGGCAAAAAGGATAATGGAGGAAGGGCCAAGAGAGAAGATTAGATTGTGGGAAAGTTGGGCATTTGAAACGAGATTGCCCAAGGAAAAGAGAGATCTTAAGGTTTTTAGGATATAATGTTAAGTTTATATATGGAAGGAAAGTGACTGAAACCACTTTATAAAAGTGGGACCTCAAGAAGAAATGTTAAAATGTTCAGTAGGTCCAGGAGCTGAACTTAGGGTCAGCTGCAGGATGCCCTGGCCACCAGCTGGCAGCAGGGCTGGCCTGGGACAAGGCAGAGCTGAGCCACAGCCTGGCACAGATGGAGGAGGAGCGGGAGTGCGGCTGCACCCGGCAGTTGCTACAGGAGCCGGATCAGCTCTGGGCGGGCCTGGAGCGAGGCCGCAGCTGCAGCGCTGTGGAGAGGGCGCGCAGGGTGGCCAAGGAGGGTAGGCAGGGGCTGTGCGCAGAGCAGCCGGAGTTGCAAGCCCAGTATCAGTGTGTGCACCAGCACCTGCGGTAGGCAGTGTAGGATCAGGGTGCAGTGAGCGAGGCGCTGGCACAGATGCGGGAGGAGCAGGAGCTGCTTCGGGAGGAGCTGCAGCAGCTGAGCTGCACCCACCAGGGACTGGCAAAGGATCAGGCCCAGGAGGTGGCCAGGCTCAGGTTGGAGAAGGAGGGTTACTTGTGTTACCAAGGTTCCTAGAGGGGTGTGGAGAGCAAGTTTTAGGGGCAAAGGGGGAAAGATTTAAAGTCCCGGTAGTTAAGGATGTTAAATTGGAGACTGAAGCTAGAATAGAGCTAGGGTATATCTTAGTACCAAGTGCAAGATGTAATTTACAAGGGAGAGATAGTTCAATTGGACATAAGGGTAGTTCTGGAAGAGGGGCAGATGACGGTCAGAATGTTACAGCTAAACATTAAGGATGAGGCAGAGATTAACCCAGAAGTCTGGGCCAGTGAAGAAAATAGAGGGGGTTTAGGTGTAGATAACCTGTTGATCTTGGGAGAAGGGGCACTTGAAGTTGGAAGGAAGGGGGATTGTGTCTCTTCAAGCCCCAAATCAAAGATTATTGGGATATTGTAGGTTGTGGATCGAGGGATATAGTCAGTTAAGTTTTTATCTGAAGAATTGGTGGGTGTGATGTATGGAGTAATAGTTGGAGTCAATCAGATGATTGGTATAAGCTCTGAGATGGGAAGGAACCAAAGGGAAAAAAAGAAAAAAAAGAAAAAAGGAGCTAAAAGCAGGGAATTGCAGCATATGTGTATAGAGTTGGTGGTTAAGCTTCAGCAGTTGTATTGTGAAAGGGTTAAACAATTGCTATATGTGGAAGAATGGTTGTTCATGACAGTTGGGGATGGTGACTTCATTTGGACAGGGGAAGACAGTTTTGAGCCTCTCTTCCCTGAGTATACAGAGGGAGGATGGAGTGCTGACGCACGAATGGAGAGGGTCATGTAAGCCAGTAGCATTCGAGGCTGACTGGTGTGTATTCAACCAGTGGCAGCCACAGCAGTAATGGGGGATATCTTCATGTTAGGTTCTGGTTTGCAAAGAGCTCCTGCTGTGCTGGCTGCAGATGACACTGTCTCCCCTGCACTGCCTCTGCATGTGTCCACTCAGGAGTGGGGACCTGCTCCTGAGGCTGTGGCTCTGGGTTTCTGTTAAGAGCCAGCAGCTCAGTGAGCAGGCTAATGCAGAGGCCGGAGAAGCTGATCATCAGAGCACTCTGCTACCGCCCATGCTGTGGTGTCTTGGAGCAGCAGAGCAAGATGCAGTCAGATGTAGAATTTATTTCTTTGAGGCTGGCTGAGCTGTTCGGTGTGCTGGGTGTGTGTGCGGATGCTGCGCTGCCGCTTGCAGAGCCGCGGGTGCCTGCCCAGGGCTTTAGTGGGGTTAAGGCAGAGTGTCCTCTCCACAGGTGCAGAGAGGCCTTGGGAGGGCGAGGCGGCCGCGCCGGGTCCCCTGCCCGTGCTGGGGCTGCTGCTGCTGGGGGCCCTGCCGGAGCTCTGGACACTGCTGCTGCGGCGGGAAACGGCGGCGCTGCCGGAGCTGTGCCTGCCGGGGGCTCGGTGGGTCTGGAGCTGCTCCCCGGAGTAATGGGGTGAACCCGGCGGCAGCGGGCGGAGAGCTTTCCTGGCGCTGCTGGCGGTGTCGGCGGTGGGCCGGGAGGAATGGGGCAGCCCAAAGCGGTTCGGTGCGGTTGGGTCTCCGCTGCCGGCTTCTCTCCAGTGGAGCGGGGCATTTTCTGGTGACCTGGAGGCACAGGTGACGCCGGGCTTCAGGGAGGAGGAGGCGGCTGCCTGGCTGTTGGCCATCCACGCTGCCCGTGTGGCTGTGCTGGAGCGAGACAGCTCTGGGCCAGACGGGAGCCGGGCCTGGGTGCGCTATGGCATCAGCCCGGAGCAGATCCAGGGCAACCACCTGGCTGGGGGGCTGGGCATGCAGGAGGGGCTGCCGCCCATGGCGATGGCGCTGGTGGAGGCCCGTGGCGGTGGCAGTGGGAGCCGGTAAGGGAGGAGTTGCACGGTTCGCTCTGGGCTGAGAGCTCCGTGGCCAGCTGGACTCGCTTGGTGGACAGCCTGACCGCCGTGGTGGCGCCGAAGTGAGCGGCGGTTGCAGCCGCTGTCGGTACAGGACCTAAGTGGGCTGCCGCTGGAGCAGCTGGTGGAGCTGGTAGTGATCTCAGGTAGTGATAGGACTAGGGAGAATGGAATGAAGCTGTGGGTGGGGAGATTCAGGCTGGACGTGAGGAAGAAGTTCTTCACCGTGAGAGTGGTGAAGCCCTGGAATGGGTTGTCCAGGGAGGTGGTTGAGGCCCCGTCCCTGGAGGTGTTTAAGCCCAGGCTGGACGAGGCTCTGGCCAGCCTGATCTAGTGTGAGGTGTCCCTGCCCATGGCAGGGGGGGTTGGAACTAGATCATCCTTGTGGTCCCTTCCAACCCTGACTGATTCTATGATTCTTTGATTCCATATATTTTGTAATTAATTAAATTTTTTGTTTTTAATGTAATCTATTTTGTAATTTGTTTTTTTTTTTAATTTAATTTTTATCAATTTCTTAAATATATTTTTAATAAATTTATTTTGTTTTGATTTTACTATTCTTTTTGTAAGTTTAATTTGAATTTTTGTTCATTATTTTGACAATTTTTTGACATTTTAATTTTATTTTTAAATTTTAATTTTTCTTTTGTAATTTTTTCCTAGTTTATTTAATTTATTTTTTTCTCTTTTTTTTGTTATTTTATTTTTTGTAATATATTTTTTCATTTTTTCATATTTTTACTTTTTATTTTTTATTAATTTAATTTTCCTTTTTATTCTAATTTTGGTCGGTTTATTTTTTATTTTACTTTGAATTTATTATTTTTGTATATATGTTTCCAATATTTTTTATTTTTAATCTAGTTTTTAGTGTATTTTGTTAAATTTTTAATTCATTTTTTGTTTTATTTTTTACACTGTTTTAATGTGTCTTTTTCATTTTTTTGTCTATACTTTTAAATAATTTTTTGTTAATTTTAATCAAATTTTTATATTTTTTAATTATTTTTGTTATTTTTGTATTTTAATTTAATATTTGTATTATTATTTTCAATTTAATTTTTGTAATTTTTAAATATTTTAAAAACTTTTTTTAAAAATTATTTTAATTTTGTTATTGTAATTTTTTAATTTTAAATTTTGTATTCTAATTAATTTATTTATTTTTATAGTTTTTAATCTTATATTGTTTGTTTTAATTATTTTTTTATTTTTTGCATGTTTGTTTTATTTAACCTATTTTCTATTTTAATTTTGATTTTTGCTTTTTTATTTTTTAACCTTCTTCTTTCCTATTAATTCTTCTTTATTATTATTTTTCATTTTAATTTTCCTGATTTTTTTAATTTTTTTTTTGTTGTTTTAATCTAGTAGTCTTGATAATCCTTATTTGTTTTTTGGTAATAAACCTTATGTATTTTGTTAATAGCTATTTTTTATTACTAATCCTTATGATTTTTTAGTTTGTTATATTTTGTTTTTATTGCTGCTCTTAGTATTGTTATTATTCTTCTGTTAATTTGTTTTTATTTTAAATTTTTGTTTGTTTTTAATTTGTTCTCTATTGTTATTTTTTGTTATTATTTTGTTTTTTTTATTGTACTTTTGTATCTAAGTTGTAATATTTTTGTTTCTGTTCTGTTATATATATTTGTATTTGTAATTTTTTCTTTTGTATGTGTTTTCTTTTTCACGATTTTTTGTATGATTTATATGTTTTCTAGTCAATGTCTAAGAAGGAAATAGAAAGTTGTTACATTAGCCAAGGCATACTTTTAATAATGAATACCTATTTACTACAAACCTTAACTATATTACATGGAGCTCCTTTGAAGTGCCGAGGCACACAACTAAGAAGGTTTGAACCAAAAGAAAATCTTACCATTTGAACTCATTTCTAAGTACGTACACCTTACTGCAATTACTGTGTACCAAGTACCTGTAGATACCAAATGCATACTATTCATTATGCTTACTAGGAAAACTTGGCAAAACGCTAAATAACAGATCTCTGAAAGACGTTACAATCAGAAATGATGAAATTAGCACTGTTGCTTTAAATCAGAACAGAGCTTTGGTAGACTAGAGTCATACCAGAAAAGGGAGGGGCGGTGTAGGAGGAGGGGGAGGAGGGGTGGCTAGCAAGGTGTGCCCTAGTTGCGATTGTTTCTGCAGTAGGGTCTTAACAACTTGCAGCCTATCATGTCTCGGCGACCACTGTTCCACCCATACTGGATTAGCTGTTTTCCATTTTAATTTGAGGGTGGTTTTCTGACCAGTAGCCGCTACAGAAAAGGAACAGTAACGAGTTTTGCTCCTAGCTAACTTAAGGCATCTCAGCCCATTAGGGCAACTGGAAGGGTTAACACGTGCGGTCTTACAGTGATTGATTTGCCGTCATAAAAGCTAATTGCACTGGTTCTTTGCTGACCCAGGTTGTTTGGATACATTTTAAACCCATGACTCCAGAGTTTGCCATGAGCAATGGCTAGTGAACAATTCCATTGATGACGAGGTATAATAGTGACATCGTCTCCAGTATCCACAATCACTGAAAATTGTACAGTTTGGCCACAAGGGTGTCTGATAGTTACAAGTGTGTCTGATAGTTACAATCTGTTCTAGTTTTCCCTTGTGAATTTCTAGGGCCAATGAGGTATTAGGCATATCGGTGGAACCAAAGCCTTCTTGTCCTCGAATCCTGTTAGAAGTTTTAGGCACTCGGGACTCAAATGGTATTAGCTAAGCAATTTCTGTCCCAACAGGAGTGCTAGCAGGAGGGGTAATGCTATAGAGCATAATTTTCATAGCCCAGTCATAATCAGAATCTATTGAACCAGGAATTATGAGGATGCCCTGTCTAGAGGTAGACGATCTCCCAATTAACAGAGCACAGGGTTTGTGACCCAGAGGACCGTGCTGATGAGACTCGACAACAACATTTTGTGGACTCAGGAGTGACATCCACTGCTGTTGCCAGGTCCGCTACGCGCTGCCAGAGGTGGCTGCGAGGGGGCGGTCCAAGCACCCTGGTTTGGTGTCGTCGCGCGGGATGTACTCGGGCTGCAGGAGCAGTTTCCCTGCCTATGACAACCTTGAGTAAAATGATTAGGTCTGTGACAGTGAGCACAGCACTTTCAAATCTGTCCAGCAGTCAGGCAATTTGATTTAAAGTACCTAGGTTTCCCAGAAGTACAATGTTTTCCACCCAGGTTGTTTCCCTTTTGTGGCGGTCGTACTGGTTTCACGACTGCTTCTATGGCTGTGGCTAGAGACGTTGCTGTTTGTCAGTGCTTCATTCATTCCGCCGCGTCCAGCAGTCGTGGGACAGTGGCACCTGTTGGTAAAATGCTGAGAACCTGTTTAGCTTTTTCGTTAGCATTGTCAAATGCCAGAACACCCAGCGTTTTTACCTTCATGCTGTGAGTCAAATCTGAATTAGTATTTAATGCCATGCGTAAGGTATCGACAAAGGAACCAAATGGCCCTGTTAGACCCTGATGAGTAGTGAGAAGCACAGGATCAGATTTAGTGTCCTGGATTCTCGACCACTCTTTGATCGCTGAATCCTGACTTAATTGTAAAGCCTTATCAGGAAGTTGCATTTGCTGATGTGATCTAGCAAAAGTCTCGCCCCAACGAGGTGGTTAGCAGTGGCACCTTGTAAAGAGTCAGCCGGGGCGTGGCGTCCGCGGCATTGCAAGAGAATTGCCACTTACCGAGAAGTTGCAAGGTCTGATGTGGTGTTATTTCCAACCCTCTGCTCGCTAACATGGGTTGAAACTCAGACAGTATTGTCTAAGGATCTAACTTTTTTGCAATTAGAATATCATCCATAGAATTATAGATGAGGCAGTCACGATAAGTCTGTCTAAATGGGAACAAAGACCAAGCCACATATATTTGGCAAGGGTGGGAGAATTCTGTATGCCTTGAGGCTACCCACTGATATCATTGGGTGGGGTCTGCCTTAATCGATGGCTCAGTAGATGCAGACTTTTTTGAATTCTCTGGATGTAAGTAAATTGTAAAGAAACAGTCCTTCAAATCAATAACAATCAGGTCCCAATCTGGGGGGACTGGGAGTTGGGAGGCCAGGTTGTAGGACACCCGTCTTCTCCATGATCAAATTGATTGCTCTCAGATCATGTAGTTAATGCCATTTGCTAACATACGTGTGTCAAAAGGGGTTAAAGTGTTGAAAACAACTGATTGATTATAGCAGTTGTGTATCCTGACTTTAACCCATAGGTAGCTATGGCTTGTCTAGCTTCTTTTAACATTTTTCAGTCCCGAGATTGCCATATTCATCGTTGACCTTCTAATACCACAGGAGATGCATGTACAGATTCTCCATGTATTACTGCATTTCTCACAATACCTTTCCACCGGTGCAGCGGGACAGTTCCCCATCCCTCCCACCTCCCGATCCCTTACACTATCGTCCCATCGGAATTCGATTGTAGCCTCCGTCGCAGTGATGTTTTCTGCTGACAATGTCTGGGACGTAGGAGGCGGGGGTGTAGCGCAGCTGAAGCTGCTGGGGGGTTGGGGGGTGACCGCTGGTGTGGGCGGGGGCCTCTGCTGGGGCCGCTGCCGGGCCGCCGCCATGGGGACGGCCGCCGGGGCCGCTGCCGTGGCTGCTGCTGTGGGGGCCGCCGTCGGGGCCACTGGGGCCACCGCTACGGTCGGTGCCGCCGGTGTCGGTGGTGCGTCGGTCGGTTATAGATTGCAGTGTATGTGTATAGATTACAGTGTATGTGACGGTTCGCCACACGGTGCTATAGCGAAAAGCTGCTCTTTAAGTATTTAAGCACCTCATCCCACAGCTGGGCTGCCGTTTTGTCCCATGCGTCGGAAGTGAAAGCTTCGGATGCCGTGGGCATAGAATCATGATTCTGGGCCCAGGATAACAGTCCTTTTAAAATCCCCGAATAGTAAGCAATACCTCTCATGGAGAGGATAGTTTGGAGGGTGTTTAGCACAGCCTCTTCTGTTTCGTGGAGTGCTTCCCCGTGCCTCTCCCTGGCCGCTCACTGGGCCCTGGTGAGATTCGCTTCCTTTTCTGAGTGCACGCTGCTTATTTTGTCAGCACCGGGGCAGTGCTGGTTCGAGCGGCTTTCCGTATTGCTCGGAACGTACCTCTCACGCTGAGTCGAGCAGCATCGTAGTCCGAGGATCCCATCACAAGTTCAGGCACCAGATATCGGCGACGGAGACTGAAGTCAATACGGACGACCAATATGATCTAGTATTGTTCCTTTATTGTGCCAGTATTGTACGGCTGTAGTGCAAGCAGAGTGAGTATAGCACAGCAAAGTAAAGTGAATGGAAAGGAAAGGAAAGTGTGTATTAAGGGAACTTCTACAACTTATATACACTCGGGGAGCATCGTTGGCATAGCCTCATTGGCTCCCCACGAGTGACCACACATCGCACTGTTATAGATTATTGGTCAAACTACTAATACCACGCGAGGCTGTTGATGCAGGTGTGCCTCCTGTTGTTCCCAGATAACTCTCTGTGTTCATAGCTGCCAGTGCCCTGCTTTAGTTACATGCTGCAGGCACAGCACTGTTTTGCTAAGCTGCTAGTTACTTCTGCACTTCTGCTGAGCATGGCCTACCACCATGTCAGGCTCTAAGCCTACACTGCCAGATTGCTCACACTGCTCGTCGCTGGCATTGCCACAAGACAGCGTTCCTGATGAGCAGCTCTGAAAGAAGCATCTCAGAGCTGGCCTTTTTTTTTTTTTTCCACCAGACCACACTTGGCTCCAGAGCAGGTTGGCAAAGTCTCAGTTGGGGGCTTGGCTGCTGGTGGGACTGCAGGGCTCTCCTAGGTTGCTTGCTCCTTCCCTCTGCTGCTTCATGTTGAGGAGCAGGTGCAGCAGGCTCCAGCCCAGGCAGAAGATGCTCTGCAGAACAGTGGGATGGCTCTGGACAGGACCTTCCCATGTGTCTTGCAGGTGTTGGTGGCTGTGGTCCCTAGGGCTCTGGGGACAAAGCCGGGTGAAGGTTTCCTGGGGCTCAAATCTGACAAGGTCCTGAAGCAGCTTCAGGCTTGGGCTGTAGGCCAGGCTCAGCAGTTGCACTAAGAGCAGTGGAGCTGCAGTGGGCTTCTCTGCAGTGGCACAGGAGGTGTGGGCAGTGTCCATTGGAAACCACCTGTGCCTGAGGTTGCCCTTGGGAGCTTATAGAACCTGGGCCCTACCTTCCTCAGACTGGCCAGAGTCTTGTCACCAGGTGGTCAGGTGTTGGGTTTCAGCAGCTTGAGCTGAGTTTGCCCAGTTGATTTGCATCTCCCATCCCATGGCAATGTGGCCAGGCTGTGGTTTCAGGAGTCCCCTCCCTCCTCCCAGCAGAGCTGAGCTGCCTGAGCACATCCTGGACTTTGGCTGTGTGGCTCTGGGTGGCATCCACAGGCCCACTGTGAAGGTCACCAGCCCGGGGCAGTTCCCTGTGTCCTGCCACGTCTGTGGGCAGGTCCTGCGTGGCACAGGTAGGTAGTGCTGGGGAGACTTCCTGTGGCCTGTCTGTGACAGCTCAGCCTGAGCCACTGGCCATGGGGAGTTCTCTTGGAGCACTTGTTTGTAAAGCTTTGTCCTCCTTGGGACCTGCTGCCTGCTGCTTTAGAGCCTGAGCTCTCCTGGCCAGCAGTGCCCAGAGGCCTGGCCTGCCTGTGGCTGCCCTAAGTCTGCCCTGCAGGGGCTGGGTGGGTGAGCACCTTGGTCACCTCTCAGCACCTTCTGCACTTGGCTGCCATCAGCATCATCTGAGTTTCTCTGTGCACTCTCTGGCCTTGTGTTGCAAGGAGCTGGAGCCTTGGTAGTGCTGACCTGCTTGGTGTGAGGCTCACGAGGTCCTGGCACTTGTGTTCAGCCTTCCCTGGGAGTATCAAAACAGCTTCTGGAATTGGCCTTGAGGCAAGGCTGCAGCACCACCAAATGCTGCCTTGCTGTGCATGAAGGGTGCTCAGAGGTCTCCTCTCAGCTGGTTTTAGGGAGCACCATGGCATGGGAGTTCTTTGAAGAGGTCTGAGTGTCCTTCCCTGGACTTGCTGGAGCTCCACAGCTGAAATGTTTTCCTTTCCCCTGCGGGTCCTGGGCTCTGGCTGTGCAAAGCTTTTGTTCTTCAGCAGTGCCAAGGAGAAGGAGCAGCAGCGTCTCTGGAGGTGCAAAGGATCCTTCCCAGAGCTGCCAGCCAGGACACTTGCCAGGCCTTAAGGTGCTTGTGACCCATCTCATGTCACCTGTGCCTCAGCTGCTTCATTTCCATCTGTTGAAGGCATGGACCTGGGCTCATCAAGCAGCTGCCCTGCTCCCAGACCAGGACCTCCCCTATGTGCTTGGAGCCACAAAGTGCTACCCTGCCACTGGGCGAGGCGGACGTGCTGCTGCCCATCAAGGTGCCCTGTGCCTCCCCAACCCCTGTGCCCACACTGCCTTTTGGGGCAGGTGGCAGGCTGGGATCTCACCTGGATGCTCTGTCCCTCTCTAGGCAGCAGGAGGCCCCACATTTCATGTCCTCCTCCATGCTAAGGTGACTGTGCCATCCCTCAGCCTCTCCAGGGACAGGCTGGAGCTCTCTGCTGTCCAGTGTGGGCAGTGCCAGAAGAAACCACCCAGCTCTGCAGTCAGTTCCAAGTGCCCTGTCAATGTAGTAATATGGGGGCAGGTGTTTGATCACCATAGTGTCACTACAAGCACAGCTTCCAGGCCAAGATGTTAGCAGCTGCAGATGTTAATTATGTTACACAGCAAGGTTATGAACTCTTTTAGAAGGCATGTATCACATCTGCATTGGTTCTTTTCTGCTGGCATGCCTGTGGTTAAGGCACACAATAGGTTTGAACTGCAAAATAATATTCCAACGCATCCAACCAAATTCTGCCAAGCTTCTCCCCTCAGTTACAAGACGTTTACACTCTTTTCTCAGTTAGAGATTAAACATGACTGTCTCTGCTTCAAGCTAAGGCAAATCTCCCCCTGCATTTCCCTTCTCGTGTTTCTAACAAGAGCACGCTGGGAATCGACCTTCCTGGCATTTTCCACATGCATAAAAGCAAGCAGGGTAAAATTAGCAATACAACAAAAGCAATCAACAAAATCAGCAATCCAGTTTTGATAAGAGATTTTATCCTTCCAGATAAGCTCCATCCATGGAAGATCTTCTCCAATCCAAGAAAGGTCTGGTCCTGTTGAGTCTTCGCTGTTCAAACCATCAGGGTTTTTATTCGCTGGTGGATGGAACGAGATTTGTCAGTAAGATTCATACAACACATCCCATCAAAATCTTCACACCCATGCCCATGGACAAGTAACAAGAAATCTATGGCAGCCTGTGGTGGAGTAGGAAAGTTCCCCCCCCACACACAAAAGAATTCCACAGCTAACTCAGCCGGAGAAGCAGATGAAAGCTGTATTTTACAAGCAGATATGGAATGCAGTGAATATGTACAAAAATATACAATATTTACAATATATACAGAAATATACAGCAATGTATGTAATACAGGAAACCTTTCCCCAACCCCCCCTGCGGCCAGGGGGTTCGGCCTGCCCCTCCCTTCTCCCTCCCTACCTCCCCTTTTTCCCAAAAGGGTTAGAGAGAGAGAGAAAGGAAGGTAATTAAAAGGGGAAAACTTTGTTAAAGCTCAAAGCGAATGCAAAAAGTTAGTTTTCTTATCTGGTTAGAGAGGAATCGTAGAGAGAAACGAGCCAGCTCACAGCACAGGGGGAAGAAGAAGACGACTGCAGACTGACTCCCCCGACTGAAAGACTAAACAAAAAACTACAACTGGGTCCCACCAATGAAATTGAATTAGCATATCATTGTTTTCATTCTAATATCAAAATATTCGCCCAGAGTGTTCAGAAAGTGTCTCTTTCTTAAAGGCACAGCCTAAACCGGTCACACAGCCCTATTCTGAAAAGTAGCATGTCTAACAGATTGATGTTCAATAGCCAAATCACTGAATATCTCTGATGTGATGTTGTTTTGTTTCGCTAACCAACAACTCATTCCACTGAACTGTGTGAGAGCTCTCGCAGCAGCTGCTCCAGGAGTAAAGATGCTTAGCTGCTGCTATTTCTCCTTTATTCCACAAATCTCTGTCATCCCTGCAATTACTATCCATGACGAGGCTTCTCCTGTGTCTGTGAGAGGCCAGCTGGGTATGGTTCAATATCATGCTAATATTAGGTGTTAACAGAGTAAGGCAAGCCACAGAGCAAGGACCTCCTACCATCCCAGAGGGCAAGCCAGGCCAAGCTCCATCCCCACAGATGAGGAAAGTTCCTGGGGGTACTCATCTGGGCCAACCCTTTCCCTGCTTGTTTTTCTAACAACTCTTTTGATGTGCAGTGAGTGTGTCCCACACCTGCTTGACCTGTAGGGGAGTGGGATGCCAGTCAAATGTGTCATGCCCCATGGTTTTAAAAATTTATGAGTTTTCTGAGAAATATCTCCAGGACCATTGTCAGATTTGATAGTGTGAGGAATTCCTCATACAGTGAATGCTGAAAGCCAATGTCTGATAACATCCCTGCTTTTCCCCCTGCATGCACTGTGGCCCAGAGTGCTCCCGAAAAAGTATCAACAGAAACATGAGTGCATTTCAATCAACCAAATGCTGTGCTGTGAGTGGCAGCTGTTTGCCATAACTGTAGAGCTTGTAGCCCAGGTGGGTTGGTCCCTGTTGGAGTGGAGGGGGTGAAGGCTTGGCAGTCTGGGCAGGCAGGAACTATTTGCTTTGCCTGTGTCCATGAGAGGGTAAATTGTTTTCTCAGTGCCTTAGCACACTGATGAAAAAACTCATGAGATGACCTGGCTTGAGATGAAACCTGAGGAGAGAGGTGCACAGGAAATGTAAGTGCACCTGCAAGTGCATTTCCTTCTGTGATAAACCCTGGAAGACTTCCATGGCTCCTGACATACATGACACAAAAAGTATGTTCTCGATATGTCAAAAGACTCCACAAGCTTTTAAACAAGAAAAACAACTGTTCATTTGCAGTGTGCTCAAGCCAGGATGTCTCTAATCTTGAAATCACATTAGCAACATATTGTGAGTCAGTAACTACATTTACAGGAGATTCTTCCCATGTCAAAAAAGCCTGAATCACAGCATATAGCTCCACAGTTTGTGGTGAGCCTTGACTTGAAAAAATGTCTTGTTTCCACTCTTCGTGTTCTTGCCAGGCTGTGGCAGCCTTGCCTGACTGTCCAGAGCCGTCAGTAAGCACTGTTGGGCCTTCCAGCGGTGCTGAGTGGCACAATGGCTTGGACACTAACACAACGTCCCTGCAAAAACTCAGCAATTTATGAGCTGGAAAGTATGTATTGATTGTTCCTGGAAAGCCTTCCAAGGCAAACTGTAAAGGCAAGCTCTCAGCCTGACACCAATCCAAATAATCTGCAGTTATAGGAATACAAATTGTATCACAGTATCGCTAAGGTTGGAAGAGACCTCGAAGATCGAGTCCAACCTGTCACCACAGACCTCATGACTAGACCATGGCACCAAGTGCCACGTCCAATCCCCTCTTGAACACCTCCAGGGACGGCAACTCCACCACCTCCCCGGGCAGCCCATTCCAATGGCGAATCACTCTCTCAGTGAAGAACTTTCACCTCACCTCGAGCCTAAACTTCCCCTGGTGCAGCTTGAGACTGTGTCCCCTTGTTCTGGTGCTGGTTGCTGGAGAGAAGAGGCCAACCCTTCCTGGCTACAACCACCTTTCAGGTAGTTGTAGAGAGCAATGAGGTCGCCCCTGAACCTCCTCTTCTCCAGGCTAAACAGCCCCAGCTCCCTCAGCCTCTCCTCACAGGGCTGTGCTCAAGGCCTCTCCCCACAGGGCTGTGCTCAAGGCCTCTCCCCAGCCTTGTTGCCCTTCTCTGAACACGTTCAAGTGTCTCGATGTCCTTCTTAAACTTCTTTTCCAGACATTTGTACCATTCTTTTATGGCCTTTCATGTTAACATCTGATAGCATCTGAATTTCAGTATCAGTGGTCTTTTTGGGTTGACTTGGTCAAAAAATCCATTCCAGGATAATTAAAGGATCACTCAGGGATGATATCCACAGGCCTACAAGTCCATAAGCTTGGCAAAGAGTCACAAAACCAACAGAATAGGATGATCTGTGTGTCACCTGTGAGCTTCCCTTTGTGTCAAAGCTCTTTCAGTTTTGGAAACAGCCTGCTCAGGAGTTAACTGCCAGGGTGATAACAAAGCATTGCCATGCTTCAACAAAGCAAACCGTGGAGCAAGTTCAGTATGAATAATTCCTAAGCACAGATATACACAATTTATTGCTCCTAGCAATTTCTGCAAATCATTTTTAATTGAATATTCTGTGGTTCAATGCTTTGATCTAGAATTTTCCAACCTAGATACTTCCAGGAGGAATTGTTTGAACTTTGTCTGAAGCAATGTTAAGCCTTCTTTTTTGGTAAAGCTTCTCGTGTTTGCAGAGCTCTTTGTTGTAACTGATTTTTATCTGAAGCTGTGACAAGTGTACCATCCAGGTAATGCAAGCAAAACCAGTCTGGAAACAGTTTTCTTGTTTCACAGAGAGATTCAGCTACACATTTTTGACAAATACTTGGGCTGTTTTCAATCCCTGGGGCAAGACTTCCCACTGGAATCTCTGTAAAGGTTCTGACTGATTGATGGAAGAAACAGAGAAAGCAAATTTGTGTCTATCCTCCAGATCAAGAGAAATAGTGACAAAACAATCCTTTATGTCGATGGCTGCAATGTCCCAGCTCTTAGCCATCATGGTAGGTGAAGGCATTCCTGCCTGTAAAGCTCCCATGGCTTCTAGGACTTCAGCTATCTTTCCAAGGTCTTGTATCATTCTCCAGGTGCCTTTTTTCTTTGTCATTACAAAATTTGGGGTGTTCCAAGGACTGGTTGAGGGTACAATATGTCCTTGTAGTTGTTCTGAGCCTGGGATCTGTGCACTGCCGCCGGCAGCCAGCAGAGCCTCCAGCAGGCACAGGATGGCAGCAAGGAGACAGGCTGAGCCCAGAGCAGCGCTGCCGGAGCCCCCAGGCTGCCTGCTTCTGCTGGCTCCAGAGCAGTGGCACAGCCCCGGGGGCTCTTGGGGAGCAGGGGTGCAGCATGTAGCAGCGCAGAGCCCTTTCAGAGGGTGACCCTGGGGACTCAGTCTCCGGCCTAAGGGGTCATGCAGGGGCACTCTGCCTGCCCTGGCCTTCTCTGCACAGCTCCCTTTGCTAGGGGTGGGGAAGCCCCCAGCATCTTTCTCAGAGCTTTTCTCTTGCCTGCATGCAATCTCCATCCTGTCCCTCACGGCCATCAGGCAGAACTTCTGCCTGCTTTCAGCAGGCACAGCCCTCTGAAGTGGCTCCTTAAGCATTAGGTGACTGTGGTTTCACAAGCCCAAGAGGAAGGGCAGAAGCTCCCAGAGGAGTCTGAGCTGGGAGCCATGCTGTAGCTGAGCTCTTTTCTCCAGCAGTTTCCCTGGGGGTGCTGTCAGCTCATGCAGCTCCTGCACACTGAGCTGTTCTCCACGTGAGTCCAGGCTCTTTGAAGAGCCTTTGGGGCAGTTGGTGGCCCAGGCTCTGCAGGGTGAGGCCATAGCTTGGCTCTGCTTGGGCTAACTTGGCATTGCTCAGCTTTGAACCTGACTGTGTTGAAAGCTGGTGGAAGGAAGAAGGGTCTGGGTCCCTGGTAGGGTTGTCTCCCGTGGAGGTCTTGGCTCCAATGGAGATGGACAGTGGAGGTGGGGCAAGGCATCAAAACCTCTATGGCTTGCAAATGCAGTGCCAGGTTGGTCTGTTCTGCCACATTAAGAGGAGAGCAGGAAGGAGCTGCTTCTGGAGAACAGCGAGTGCAGTGTCCCTGCCAGGGTGCCCACTGGGGTGGAGGGTGCTTGTGTGCTCCTCACAGCAGCCCCCGAGCCTCTGGGCGCTCCGCAGGTGTGAGGGCAGCTGCTGCCCTCTGGCGGCGGCGCAGCACCAAGGCCAGGCGCAGCTTCCCGCGGAGCTCTGTGGACAAAGGCAGCCAGCAGCCCCTCGGCTCCCGAGGCCAGCCCGGAGCCGCGGCCGGCAAGGGGAAGGCTTCTGCTGAAAGACAGCTTCCGACGGAGTCCTCAGGCTCCCGGGTGAGGCATGGCCCGCCCTGGCTGATGCCAGGGTCCTTTCTGTTACCTTTGAGAGCTGTTTTGGATGGGATAGGACTCAAAGATGATCAAATCCAGCTGCTGGCCCAGCTCGGCCAGGTCACCACTACACCGTGTCCCTCAGCAGCACATCTCTGTGGCTTTTCAGTCCCTCAGGGATGGGGACACCCCCTGCCCTGGGCAGCTGAAGATCAGGCTAGTCCAGGAGGCCTGGCCACCTGCTTGTCCTTCCTGTGCTGTGTGACGCTGCCAGCGCTGGGGCTGCTGGTCGAGGGCTGTGCTCTGCAGGGTTGTGCCCCGGAGCCGCTGGCCTGTGGTTTCCTTTTAGTCTCTTGCTAGTGAGAGAGCTCAGCTCCAAGCCCAGCAGCTGGGATTGCCCAGGGGGTCCCGAGGGGGTTTATGCTCTGGTGATGTTCACTGTGGTGGTGTTCAGCACTGCAGGGCTCCTCCGGCTCTCCTCTCGTCTCTGCCCCTCCTGCGCAGCCCTGGCTGAGCCCCGGCGGCAGCACGCTGGCAGAGCTGGGCCCGGTGAGCTGTGCTCCCCAGCAGCTGCTGGTGGCCATCCCCTCTGAAAGGCTGCAGGTGCGTGGCCAGGGGCAAAGGACACCTTCCTGCTGGAGAGGCACAGCTGGGAGAGGATGAGGAGGGGTCCTGGGCTCCTTGGGGAAGCTGCAGATGCCAGCAGCTGGCAGGGCCATGGGGACAGCTCAGAGCTTGGGACAGCTGCTTGGTGACTTTTGTCACTGAGTGGTCCAGAGCTCCAGCATGGCACAGCTGATTTTCCCTTGGCCTTTCTTCACAGCTGAGTGACTGCTCCTGGAGAGTGGTGTTTGATGGCCTGCAGAGCCTCTTTGCAGGCAGCACGGTGTCTGCTCTCCTCTGCCTGCTCAAAGCTATTGGAAACCAACCTCACATCTATTTTGTGAACCTGCTCCAGGATTGTGCCTCTTGGCAAGACTAAAAAGCCCCAGGTTCCTCAGCCTCTCCTCATCAGGCAGTGCTCCAGTCCCCTAATCATCCTCACAGCCCTATCACTATTGCCCAGGGAATCCCCCCTGATTTTCAGGTGTGATGCTGACACTGCTGGGAGAAGCCTAAAATACAAGAACTCTGCCTGTGATTTTCTGAGACTTACAAATAACATTGCATTGTCCCAGTTGTCAGACTCAGACTGTACTATACTGTTACTATCCAGACACTCTTGCTCCATCTAGTGAGTAAATTCATTGCTCATTTTGGCTGTGGAGGCAGCCTGGGGAAAAGTAACATGATTTATGAATTTGACCTGTGCAAAGGAGGGAATTACCCAGCAAGGTCCTAGGTCTGATTTTGTTGGAAGAGTCAGAGTGAAATTAACTTTAGCTCACAGGTGCTCATTGGTAGATCTTTTAAATTCTCTTTAAAAGAAGACTTGAGGGTTGGGTGGGTTTTTTTTTTAATGGACTTTCCCATGGAAATCTATTTGTGTTTATATTCAGTGGGGGAATTTGCTCATTATGTGAATTAAGTAGAGGGGGAAGAGAAAAAAATGAATGAGGTTGAAGTACTTTAAGTGTATCTGTTACAACCAATCTTCACTGTGCATGTTCAGCAGCCAAAGCACATTCCTCTTTTATAAAAGAAGGAACGCAGGGACACCATTTCACAGCTCTTTAATGCAATAACACTGCCTCTGAGGCCTGTGGGAGGGGCTGTGTCCGGCTGGGCACTGATGAGAGGAGAGCAGAGACAGGCCATGCCAGCACAGAGATGCTCAGGACCTCTCTGGTTCCTCCCAAATTCCTGTTCATCTCAGATTGGTCAGAATTTGCCCCTTCCTTCTTCTGTCCTGCCTTGTCTTTC
>JAWKAJ010000128.1:27500-37280 GCA_033816785.1 Picus viridis
CTCCCAGCAGTGTCAGCATCACACCTGAAAATCAGGGGGGATTCCCTGGGCAATAGTGATAGGGCTGTGAGGATGATTAGGGACTGGAGCACTGCCTGATGAGGAGAGGCTGAGGAACCTGGGGCTTTTTAGTCTTGCCAAGAGGCACAATCCTGGAGCAGGTTCACAAAATAGATGTGAGGTTGGTTTCCAATAGCTTTGAGCAGGCAGAGGAGAGCAGACACCGTGCTGCCTGCAAAGAGGCTCTGCAGGCCATCAAACACCACTCTCCAGGAGCAGTCACTCAGCTGTGAAGAAAGGCCAAGGGAAAATCAGCTGTGCCATGCTGGAGCTCTGGACCACTCAGTGACAAAGTCACCAAGCAGCTGTCCCAAGCTCCTGAGCTGTCCCCATGGCCCTGCCAGCTGCTGGCATCTGCAGCTTCCCCAAGGAGCCCAGGACCCCTCCTCATCCTCTCCCAGCTGTGCCTCTCCAGCAGGAAGGTGTCCTTTGCCCCTGGCCACGCACCTGCAGCCTTTCAGAGGGGATGGCCACCAGCAGCTGCTGGGGAGCACAGCTCACCGGGCCCAGCTCTGCCAGCGTGCTGCCGCCGGGGCTCAGCCAGGGCTGCGCAGGAGGGCAGAGACGAGAGGAGAGCCGGAGGAGCCCTGCAGTGCTGAACACCACCACAGTGAACATCACCAGAGCATAAACCCCTCGGGACCCCCTGGGCAATCCCAGCTGCTGGGCTTGGAGCTGAGCTCTCTCACTAGCAAGAGACTAAAAGGAAACCACAGGCCAGCGGCTCCGGGGCACAACCCTGCAGAGCACAGCCCTCGACCAGCAGCCCCCAGCGCTGGCAGCGTCACACAGCACAGGAAGGACAAGCAGGTGGCCAGGCCTCCTGGACTAGCCTGATCTTCAGCTGCCCAGGGCAGGGGGGTGTCCCCATCCCTGAGGGACTGAAAAGCCACAGAGATGTGCTGCTGAGGGACACGGTGTAGTGGTGACCTGGCCGAGCTGGGCCAGCAGCTGATTTGATCATCTTTGAGTCCTATCCCATCCAAAACAGCTCTCAAAGGTAACAGAAAGGACCCTGGCATCAGCCAGGGCGGGCCATGCCTCACCCGGGAGCCTGAGGACTCCGTCGGAAGCTGTCTTTCAGCAGAAGCCTTCCCCTTGCCGGCCGCGGCTCCGGGCTGGCCTCGGGAGCCGAGGGGCTGCTGGCTGCCTTTGTCCACAGAGCTCCGCGGGAAGCTGCGCCTGGCCTTGGTGCTGCGCCGCCGCCAGAGGGCAGCAGCTGCCCTCACACCTGCGGAGCGCCCAGAGGGCTCGGGGGCTGCTGTGAGGAGCACACAAGCACCCTCCACCCCAGTGGGCACCCTGGCAGGGACACTGCACTCGCTGTTCTCCAGAAGCAGCTCCTTCCTGCTCTCCTCTTAATGTGGCAGAACAGACCAACCTGGCACTGCATTTGCAAGCCATAGAGGTTTTGATGCCTTGCCCCACCTCCACTGTCCATCTCCATTGGAGCCAAGACCTCCACGGGAGACAACCCTACCAGGGACCCAGACCCTTCTTCCTTCCACCAGCTTTCAACACAGTCAGGTTCAAAGCTGAGCAATGCCAGTTAGCCCAAGCAGAGCCAAGCTATGGCCTCACCCTGCAGAGCCTGGGCCACCAACTGCCCCAAAAAGGCTCTTCAAAGAGCCTGGACTCACGTGGAGAACAGCTCAGTGTGCAGGAGCTGCATGAGCTGACAGCACCCCCAGGGAAACTGCTGGAGAAAAGAGCTCAGCTACAGCATGGCTCCCAGCTCAGACTCCTCTGGGAGCTTCTGCCCTTCCTCTTGGGCTTGTGAAACCACAGTCACCTAATGCTTAAGGAGCCACTTCAGAGGGCTGTGCCTGCTGAAAGCAGGCAGAAGTTCTGCCTGATGGCCGTGAGGGACAGGATGGAGATTGCATGCAGGCAAGAGAAAAGCTCTGAGAAAGATGCTGGGGGCTTCCCCACCCCTAGCAAAGGGAGCTGTGCAGAGAAGGCCAGGGCAGGCAGAGTGCCCCTGCATGACCCTTAGGCCGGAGACTGAGTCCCCAGGGTCACCCTCTGAAAGGGCTCTGCGCTGCTACATGCTGCACCCCTGCTCCCCAAGAGCCCCCGGGGCTGTGCCACTGCTCTGGAGCCAGCAGAAGCAGGCAGCCTGGGGGCTCCGGCAGCGCTGCTCTGGGCTCAGCCTGTCTCCTTGCTGCCATCCTGTGCCTGCTGGAGGCTCTGCTGGCTGCCGGCGGCAGTGCACAGATCCCAGGCTCAGAACAACTACAAGGACATATTGTACCCTCAACCAGTCCTTGGAACACCCCAAATTTTGTAATGACAAAGAAAAAAGGCACCTGGAGAATGATACAAGACCTTGGAAAGATAGCTGAAGTCCTAGAAGCCATGGGAGCTTTACAGGCAGGAATGCCTTCACCTACCATGATGGCTAAGAGCTGGGACATTGCAGCCATCGACATAAAGGATTGTTTTGTCACTATTTCTCTTGATCTGGAGGATAGACACAAATTTGCTTTCTCTGTTTCTTCCATCAATCAGTCAGAACCTTTACAGAGATTCCAGTGGGAAGTCTTGCCCCAGGGGCAGCCCAAGTATTTGTCAAAAATGTGTAGCTGAATCTCTCTGTGAAACAAGAAAACTGTTTCCAGACTGGTTTTGCTTGCATTACCTGGATGGTACACTTGTCACAGCTTCAGATAAAAATCAGTTACAACAAAGAGCTCTGCAAACACGAGAAGCTTTACCAAAAAAGAAGGCTTAACATTGCTTCAGACAAAGTTCAAACAATTCCTCCCTGGAAGTATCTAGGTTGGAAAATTCTAGATCAAAGCATTGAACCACAGAATATTCAATTAAAAATGATTTGCAGAAATTGCTAGGAGCAATAAATTGTGTATATCTGTGCTTAGGAATTATTCATACTGAACTTGCTCCACGGTTTGCTTTGTTGAAGCATGGCAATGCTTTGTTATCACCCTGGCAGTTAACTCCTGAGCAGGCTGTTTCCAAAACTGAAAGAGCTTTGACACAAAGGGAAGCTCACAGGTGACACACAGATCATCCTATTCTGTTGGTTTTGTGACTCTTTGCCAAGCTTATGGACTTGTAGGCCTGTGGATATCATCCCTGAGTGATCCTTTAATTATCCTGGAATGGATTTTTTGACCAAGTCAACCCAAAAAGACCACTGATACTGAAATTCAGATGCTATCAGATGTTAACATGAAAGGCCATAAAAGAATGGTACAAATGTCTGGAAAAGAAGTTTAAGAAGGACATCGAGACACTTGAACGTGTTCAGAGAAGGGCAACAAGGCTGGGGAGAGGCCTTGAGCACAGCCCTGTGGGGAGAGGCCTTGAGCACAGCCCTGTGAGGAGAGGCTGAGGGAGCTGGGGCTGTTTAGCCTGGAGAAGAGGAGGTTCAGGGGCGACCTCATTGCTCTCTACAACTACCTGAAAGGTGGTTGTAGCCAGGAAGGGGTTGGCCTCTTCTCTCCAGCAACCAGCACCAGAACAAGGGGACACAGTCTCAAGCTGCACCAGGGGAAGTTTAGGCTCGAGGTGAGGTGAAAGTTCTTCACTGAGAGAGTGATTCGCCATTGGAATGGGCTGCCCGGGAGGTGGTGGAGTTGCCGTCCCTGGAGGTGTTCAAGAGGGGATTGGACGTGGCACTTGGTGCCATGGTCTAGTCATGAGGTCTGTGGTGACAGGTTGGACTCGATCTTCGAGGTCTCTTCCAACCTTAGCGATACTGTGATACAATTTGTATTCCTATAACTGCAGATTATTTGGATTGGTGTCAGGCTGAGAGCTTGCCTTTACAGTTTGCCTTGGAAGGCTTTCCAGGAACAATCAATACATACTTTCCAGCTCATAAATTGCTGAGTTTTTGCAGGGACGTTGTGTTAGTGTCCAAGCCATTGTGCCACTCAGCACCGCTGGAAGGCCCAACAGTGCTTACTGACGGCTCTGGACAGTCAGGCAAGGCTGCCACAGCCTGGCAAGAACACGAAGAGTGGAAACAAGACATTTTTTCAAGTCAAGGCTCACCACAAACTGTGGAGCTATATGCTGTGATTCAGGCTTTTTTGACATGGGAAGAATCTCCTGTAAATGTAGTTACTGACTCACAATATGTTGCTAATGTGATTTCAAGATTAGAGACATCCTGGCTTGAGCACACTGCAAATGAACAGTTGTTTTTCTTGTTTAAAAGCTTGTGGAGTCTTTTGACATATCGAGAACATACTTTTTGTGTCATGTATGTCAGGAGCCATGGAAGTCTTCCAGGGTTTATCACAGAAGGAAATGCACTTGCAGGTGCACTTACATTTCCTGTGCACCTCTCTCCTCAGGTTTCATCTCAAGCCAGGTCATCTCATGAGTTTTTTCATCAGTGTGCTAAGGCACTGAGAAAACAATTTACCCTCTCATGGACACAGGCAAAGCAAATAGTTCCTGCCTGCCCAGACTGCCAAGCCTTCACCCCCTCCACTCCAACAGGGACCAACCCACCTGGGCTACAAGCTCTACAGTTATGGCAAACAGCTGCCACTCACAGCACAGCATTTGGTTGATTGAAATGCACTCATGTTTCTGTTGATACTTTTTCGGGAGCACTCTGGGCCACAGTGCATGCAGGGGGGAAAAGCAGGGATGTTATCAGACATTGGCTTTCAGCATTCACTGTATGAGGAATTCCTCACACTATCAAATCTGACAATGGTCCTGGAGATATTTCTCAGAAAACTCATCAATTTTTAAAACCATGGGGCATGACACATTTGACTGGCATCCCACTCCCCTACAGGTCAAGCAGGTGTGGGACACACTCACTGCACATCAAAAGAGTTGTTAGAAAAACAAGCAGGGAAAGGGTTGGCCCAGATGAGTACCCCCAGGAACTTTCCTCATCTGTGGGGATGGAGCTTGGCCTGGCTTGCCCTCTGGGATGGTAGGAGGTCCTTGCTCTGTGGCTTGCCTTACTCTGTTAACACCTAATATTAGCATGATATTGAACCATACCCAGCTGGCCTCTCACAGACACAGGAGAAGCCTCGTCATGGATAGTAATTGCAGGGATGACAGAGATTTGTGGAATAAAGGAGAAATAGCAGCAGCTAAGCATCTTTACTCCTGGAGCAGCTGCTGCGAGAGCTCTCACACAGTTCAGTGGAATGAGTTGTTGGTTAGCGAAACAAAACAACATCACATCAGAGATATTCAGTGATTTGGCTATTGAACATCAATCTGTTAGACATGCTACTTTTCAGAATAGGGCTGTGTGACCGGTTTAGGCTGTGCCTTTAAGAAAGAGACACTTTCTGAACACTCTGGGCGAATATTTTGATATTAGAATGAAAACAATGATATGCTAATTCAATTTCATTGGTGGGACCCAGTTGTAGTTTTTTGTTTAGTCTTTCAGTCGGGGGGAGTCAGTCTGCAGTCGTCTTCTTCTTCCCCCTGTGCTGTGAGCTGGCTCGTTTCTCTCTACGATTCCTCTCTAACCAGATAAGAAAACTAACTTTTTGCATTCGCTTTGAGCTTTAACAAAGTTTTCCCCTTTTAATTACCTTCCTTTCTCTCTCTAACCCTTTTTGGGAAAAAGGGGAGGTAGGGAGGGAGAAGGGAGGGGCAGGCCGAACCCCCTGGCCGCAGGGGGGGGGGTTGGGGAAAGGTTTCCTGTATTACATACATTGCTGTATATTTCTGTATATATTGTAAATATTGTATATTTTTGTACATATTCACTGCATTCCATATCTGCTTGTAAAATACAGCTTTCATCTGCTTCTCCGGCTGAGTTAGCTGTGGAATTCTTTTGTGTGTGGGGGGAACTTTCCTACTCCACCACAGGCTGCCATAGATTTCTTGTTACTTGTCCATGGGCATGGTGTGAAGATTTTGATGGGATGTGTTGTATGAATCTTACTGACAAATCTCGTTCCATCCACCAGCGAATAAAAACCCTGATGGTTTGAACAGCGAAGACTCAACAGGACCAGACCTTTCTTGGATTGGAGAAGATCTTCCATGGATGGAGCTTATCTGGAAGGATAAAATCTCTTATCAAAACTGGATTGCTGATTTTGTTGATTGCTTTTGTTGTATTGCTAATTTTACCCTGCTTGCTTTTATGCATGTGGAAAATGCCAGGAAGGTCGATTCCCAGCGTGCTCTTGTTAGAAACACGAGAAGGGGAAATGCAGGGGGAGATTTGCCTTAGCTTGAAGCAGAGACAGTCATGTTTAATCTCTAACTGAGAAAAGAGTGTAAACGTCTTGTAACTGAGGGGAGAAGCTTGGCAGAATTTGGTTGGATGCGTTGGAATATTATTTGCAGTTCAAACCTATTGTGTGCCTTAACCACAGGCATGCCAGCAGAAAAGAACCAATGCAGATGTGATACATGCCTTCTAAAAGAGTTCATAACCTTGCTGTGTAACATAATTAACATCTGCAGCTGCTAACATCTTGGCCTGGAAGCTGTGCTTGTAGTGACACTATGGTGATCAAACACCTGCCCCCATATTACTACATTGACAGGGCACTTGGAACTGACTGCAGAGCTGGGTGGTTTCTTCTGGCACTGCCCACACTGGACAGCAGAGAGCTCCAGCCTGTCCCTGGAGAGGCTGAGGGATGGCACAGTCACCTTAGCATGGAGGAGGACATGAAATGTGGGGCCTCCTGCTGCCTAGAGAGGGACAGAGCATCCAGGTGAGATCCCAGCCTGCCACCTGCCCCAAAAGGCAGTGTGGGCACAGGGGTTGGGGAGGCACAGGGCACCTTGATGGGCAGCAGCACGTCCGCCTCGCCCAGTGGCAGGGTAGCACTTTGTGGCTCCAAGCACATAGGGGAGGTCCTGGTCTGGGAGCAGGGCAGCTGCTTGATGAGCCCAGGTCCATGCCTTCAACAGATGGAAATGAAGCAGCTGAGGCACAGGTGACATGAGATGGGTCACAAGCACCTTAAGGCCTGGCAAGTGTCCTGGCTGGCAGCTCTGGGAAGGATCCTTTGCACCTCCAGAGACGCTGCTGCTCCTTCTCCCTTGGCACTGCTGAAGAACAAAAGCTTTGCACAGCCAGAGCCCAGGACCCGCAGGGGAAAGGAAAACATTTCAGCTGTGGAGCTCCAGCAAGTCCAGGGAAGGACACTCAGACCTCTTCAAAGAACTCCCATGCCATGGTGCTCCCTAAAACCAGCTGAGAGGAGACCTCTGAGCACCCTTCATGCACAGCAAGGCAGCATTTGGTGGTGCTGCAGCCTTGCCTCAAGGCCAATTCCAGAAGCTGTTTTGATACTCCCAGGGAAGGCTGAACACAAGTGCCAGGACCTCGTGAGCCTCACACCAAGCAGGTCAGCACTACCAAGGCTCCAGCTCCTTGCAACACAAGGCCAGAGAGTGCACAGAGAAACTCAGATGATGCTGATGGCAGCCAAGTGCAGAAGGTGCTGAGAGGTGACCAAGGTGCTCACCCACCCAGCCCCTGCAGGGCAGACTTAGGGCAGCCACAGGCAGGCCAGGCCTCTGGGCACTGCTGGCCAGGAGAGCTCAGGCTCTAAAGCAGCAGGCAGCAGGTCCCAAGGAGGACAAAGCTTTACAAACAAGTGCTCCAAGAGAACTCCCCATGGCCAGTGGCTCAGGCTGAGCTGTCACAGACAGGCCACAGGAAGTCTCCCCAGCACTACCTACCTGTGCCACGCAGGACCTGCCCACAGACGTGGCAGGACACAGGGAACTGCCCCGGGCTGGTGACCTTCACAGTGGGCCTGTGGATGCCACCCAGAGCCCACAGCCAAAGTCCAGGATGTGCTCAGGCAGCTCAGCTCTGCTGGGAGGAGGGAGGGGACTCCTGAAACCACAGCCTGGCCACATTGCCATGGGATGGGAGATGCAAATCAACTGGGCAAACTCAGCTCAAGCTGCTGAAACCCAACACCTGACCACCTGGTGACAAGACTCTGGCCAGTCTGAGGGAAGGTAGGGCCCAGGTTCTATAAACTCCCAAGGGCAACCTCAGGCACAGGTGGTTTCCAATGGACACTGCCCACACCTCCTGTGCCACTGCAGAGAAGCCCACTGCAGCTCCACTGCTCTTAGTGCAACTGCTGAGCCTGGCCTACAGCCCAAGCCTGAAGCTGCTTCAGGACCTTGTCAGATTTGAGCCCCAGGAAACCTTCACCTGGCTTTTGTCCCCAGAGCCCTAGGGACCACAGCCACCAACACCTGCAAGACACATGGGAAGGTCCTGTCCAGAGCCATCCCACTGTTCTGCAGAGCATCTTCTGCCTGGGCTGGAGCCTGCTGCACCTGCTCCTCAACATGAAGCAGCAGGGAAGGAGCAAGCAACCTAGGAGAGCCCTGCAGTCCCACCAGCAGCCCAAGCCCCCAACTGAGACTTTGCCAACCTGCTCTGGAGCCAAGTGTGGTCTGGTGGAAAAAAAAAAAAGAGGCCAGCTCTGAGATGCTTCTTTCAGAGCTGCTCATCAGGAACGCTGTCTTGTGGCAATGCCAGCGACGAGCAGTGTGAGCAATCTGGCAGTATAGGCTTAGAGCCTGACATGGTGGTAGGCCATGCTCAGCATAAGTGCAGAAGTAACTAGCAGCTTAGCAAAACAGTGCTGTGCCTGCAGCATGTAACTAAAGCAGGGCACTGGTAGCTATGAACACAGAGAGTTATCTGGGAACAACAGGAGGCACACCTGCATCAACAGCCTCACGTGGTATTAGTAGTTTGACCAATAATCTATAACAGTACGATGTGTGGTCACTCGTGGGGAGCCAATGAGGCTATGCCAACGATGCTTTCCAAGTGTATATAAGTTGTAGAAGTTCCCTTAATACTTTCCTTTCCTTTCCACACTATGCTATACTTCCTCTGCTTGCACTACAGCACTATACTTGTACAATAAAGGAATATACTAGATCATATTGGTTGTCTGCATTGACTCCATTCTCTGTCACTGACATCTGGTGCCCCGAACCTGTGATGGGATTCTTGGACTATGATGCTTCTCAACTCAACATAACAAAATGGAGGTTGGAAAGCATGAACACTCACTGCAAGAAGACGTCACGCCCACCATCTTGGCAAACACACCGTGTTCACTCAGATGCCACCATCTCACCAGGGGCCACACCCAGCAGGGAAAAAGCCATAAGCAGGCAGTGAAACTTGTGGTTCAGTGTATTCAACACCGTTCATCAACATCCTCTCCTAATACTGCCAGCGACGGCTCGGATTCGAAAGATGAAAACACCTACGCCAAGAAATCAAACCAACGCTGATTCTGTTGTGCAACTCCTCTTAGGAAAAATGGAGTGCTTAGAGGCTCGCAGTTATGGCATTTTTATGACCAGACCCTTCCCGCGAGCCCTGGCAGCCCCTGGCGCCCTGGTGGCCCCGGCCGAGATTGGCCCTGACAGCTCTGACCGAGGCAGCACTGACCGACACACCACCCCAGCTCAGCAGCACTGACCATAGCGGTGTCCCCAGTGGCCCTGGCAGCAGCCCCCACAGCAGCAGCCACAGCAGTGGCCCTGGTGGCTGTCCCCATGGCGGTGGCCCAGCAGCGGCCCCCACCAGCGGTGCTCCCCCTCCTTGCTCAGCCATGTTACCCCCCAGCTTCTCAGATCCCAGGCATTATCAGCAGATGATACTGCTGCGGCGGAGGCTACAATTGAATTCTGAAGGGACGATAGTGTAAGGGATCGGAAGGTGGGAGGATGGAGAACTGTCCC
>JAWKAJ010000129.1:0-36796 GCA_033816785.1 Picus viridis
GATCCAGGGGGTGCTGGCACGGCGAGATCTTCACCTCGCACCTGCCGCTGATCGCGCTGAACGCAGCCGTGCTGCAGCACGGAGGGTGCAGCAAAGCAAGCCAGCAGCCTGCCAGCAAAGCAAGCCAGCAGCCTGCCAGCAAAGCAAGCCAGCAGCCTGCCAGCAAAGCAAGCCAGCAGCCTGCCAGCAAAGCAAGCCAGCAGCCTGCCAGCAAAGCAAGCCAGCAGCCTGCCAGCAAAGCAAGCCAGCAGCCGACACGCTTCCCTGCCAGGCCCCCCAGCACGCGGGGAACCTCTCAACAGCAGCAGGTGGACAAACCTGAGCGTGAAACTCTTTCCTAACCCAGACCTTGGGAGCCAAGCAGCTGCACCCTGGGCCCCATCATGTGTCTGCTGCTCCTGCTCACTCTGAGCTCAGCTTCCCCCTGCCAGTGTCTGTGGACATCAGAGTGTGCTCTGACTTCTGCCTGGCAGCTGATTCCTCTTGACTCTCCCAGCCCCGAGAACCTGGAACTGAGAAGTCAAAACTTCAGCTGCAAGTGAGGCCTCCTGCTGCTCTGTGCCACAGAGTCTTTGTGTCTAGAAACTTGTGACAACAGCAACACTGAGGCCAACCAGGAATTCTTCACTGACTTTGGCACCTTGCAAACTCCAAGCTCGGGGACTGCTGGTACCCCACTTCCTCTGACAGCAGCAGGGGGGCTGGGGCCGGCCTCTGACCTGACACTTTGCCTCCCTTTCTCCTGCCCAGTGCTGCTGCCGAGTCTGCTTCTCCTGAGCAATTGTTTCCACTGACTCCATCTGCTCAGTGACACAGCCCAGCTGCCCTCACACTTTGACCCAAATGTGAAGGAGTGAGTTATGTTCTCTCATCAAGAAGACACCAAATCTGCCAGGAGTTGCATGCAGACAATGTAGCAGAAAGCACTTCAGCAGATGCCAAAGAACTTCTTGCTAAACAAAGACTTCTGCTAATTGCTCAGAGCTGGAACAGAACTTGCAGCACAAGAATGACATGGAGCTGTTGGAGCAGGGCCAGAGGAGGCCACAGCAGTGCTGGAAGCCCTCTGCTGTGAGCCAGGCTGAGAGTTGGGGTTGTGCAGCCTGGAGAAGGCTCCAGGAAGACCTTCTGGTGGCCTTGCAGCGCTCAAGAAGCTGAGGAGAAAGCTGGGGACAGACTTCTGAGCAGGGCCTGTTGGGACAGGACAAGGGGGCATGGGTTGAACTCCAAGAGGGAGATTGAGAGAGAAGAGGAGAGAGAAATGTTTGCCACTGAGGGTGGGCAGAGCCTGGCCCAGGCAGCCCAGAGAGCTGGGAGCTGCCCCTGCCTGGCACCACTGCAGCTCAGGTTGTTTGTGGCTGTGAGCAACCTGCTCTGGTTGGGGATGTCCCTGGGGGCTGCAGGGGCTGGACTGGATGAGCTTTAAAAGTCCCTTCCAAGTCAAACCAGTCTGTGGTTCCACGAATAATGTCCCCTTAGCTCTGTAAGCTAACAAATTGCTCAAGGCTGCCAGGACAAGCTAAACAGCAGCCGAGCAGGCTGCAGGAGTGGGCGCTGCTGGTGACTCGCAGAGCTGCCCTTCTGTCCATTCCCGCCCTGCCAAGCACCAGGGGGCCCAGCACTGTCTCCAGACATCACTGGTTTCAGCAGCAGAGGTCCAAGGAAGTAAGAAGCTTTATTGCAAACTGATTTCTCCCTGCCTAGAGGTTCAGCTTTTGGCCTAGGAAGGTCACAAAGGGCCTCACTTCACTCCACTTACAGAAGACACCAATTATTGTTATGAGTAGAGAGAATTTACAAGGGAGAGGCTGGCAGCTGAAGCATGGACATGGAACCCATGCCCCGCTGATGCCCACCTGAAGAGTGAACCACAGTGCAGATGTTGGCTTCCACATCTGCATTTACCACAGGTAAAAGCTACAAATCACCAGGCTGGCTGGAAATTGAGTGACAGTCAACCTTCTCTCCCCCATTACACAACCAGCAGCATCACAGGGCCAGGAACACCACCTGCAGCAGGCAGAGGGCTGGAGCAGCCGAAGGTGTCTTCCGGGCGAGGAGGGGCAGCCGCCGCCCCAGCTCTCCCCTTCTTTCTCCACCCTCAGTCCCTTCAGGAGGCCCTTCAGGGCACCGCCCTCCAGCCTCTCCCATTAACAACCCAGGGATCACAAAGCAACACAGCAGAGAATGAAGCCCTGCGCATCTGAGGGGCGCCGGGGCTGGGCCCCCAGGCCGAAGGAAGCGACTCCCACCCCCGCCCCTGCCGCAGTCCCCTGCCCAAGGCTCTCTGGGGCCGTTGGAAAACGGAAAAGGAAGGTGTGTCTCCAAGCTCAGGAAAGAATCAGGTGTGGGAGGGAGCCAGCGGCCCGTCGTCACAGGGAACGCCGAGGCGCGAGGGAAGCGACTCGCCAGCGCTGGGCCGGGGCCGGGCCTAGGTGATGTCCTTCTTCCGCGGGGGCCGGCGGATGTTCCGCACCACGCACTTCACCATCCACTCGATGCCCTCGTGCACGCCCCGGCTGCCGAGGAGAGGGGCGGTCAGCGCCCGCCCTGCCGGCACCCACCCGCCGGCACCCACCCAGCCTGCTGCCGGCGCCCAGCACCTGCCTACCCAGCTGCCGGCACCCACCCAGCCTGCTGCCGGCGCCCAGCACCTGCCCACCCACCCGCCGGCACCCACCCAGCCTGCTGCCGGCGCCCAGCACCTGCCCACCCACCCGCCGGCACCCACCCAGCCTGCTGCCGGCGCCCAGCACCTGCCTACCCAGCTGCCGGCACCCACCCAGCCTGCTGCCGGCGCCCAGCACCTGCCCACCCAGCTGCCAGCGCCCGCCCTGCCGGCACCCACCCGCCGGCACCCACCCAGCCTGCTGCCGGCGCCCAGCACCTGCCCACCCAGCTGCCGGCGCCCAGCACCTGCCCACCCAGCTGCCGGCGCCCAGCACCTGCCCACCCAGCTGCCGGCGCCCAGCACCTGCCCACCCAGCTGCCGGCGCCCAGCCAGCCTGCTGCCAGCCAGGAGCACTCAGCACTGGTCAGGGCCACATCCTGAGTCCTGTGTCCAGTTCTGGGCCCCTCAGAAAGATGTTGAGCTGCTGGAAGGTGTCCAGAGAAGGGCAACAAAGCTGGGGAGGGGTCTGGAGCACAGCCCTGGGAGGAGAGGCTGAGGGAGCTGGGGTTGCTTAGCCTGCAGAAGAGGAGGCTCAGGGGAGACCTTCTTGCTCTCTCCAACTCCCTGAAGGGAGGTTGTAGCCAGCTGGGGGTTGGTCTCTTCTCCCAGGCACCCAGCACCAGAACAAGAGGACACAGTCTCAAGCTGTGCCAGGGGAGGTTCAAGCTGGATGTGAGGAAGAAATTTTTCCCAGCAAGAGAGATTGGCCCTTGGGATGTGCTGCCCAGGGAGGTGGTGGTGTCCCCATCCCCGGAGGTGTTTAAGAAGAGCCTGGATGAGGCCCTTGGTGCCGTGGTGGAGTTGATCAGATGGTGTTGGGTGCTAGGTTGGACTTGATGATGTCAAAGGTCTTTTCCAACCTGGTTAATTCTATTCTATATTCAACAGCCAGCCAAGCCCAAAGGCAACAGCCAGCCAAGAGCACCTCCAGCAGCCAGCCAAGCCCAAAGGCAACAGCCAGCCAAGAGCACCTCCAGCAGCCAGGTTCATGTAGCCCCTCAGAAGAAGGTTCTGCCCTGCAGTTTTTCATTGCCATCCCTGCTGGTTTCCAACAGACACAAACAATGAGGACCTGCTCTCCTCCTCCTCCTCCTCACCATGGAAACTCCATCCTTTATTTTCCTGGTGTCTGTGCACATCTACATCAAATTTAGTCACCAGCTCTGTGGAAAGCTTGGGAAGAACAAGCCTCAAACCACTTGTCAGCTGCTCTGAGGTTAGTTTGGCTACAAGCCTCAGGCTGGCTGGACCAAGCCTTCCACTCCTGGCTCCAGCTGTTTGCAGTCATCAGAGCTGGGGCTGCTGGTCACCCTCTCACTGAGCTCTCCACAGCTGCCCAGCCACCACTTCCACAACTGAAACTTTTTGAGCAAACTGAGGCTGAAACTTTGAAGGAAATTCCAGAGAGATCAAAAATAGAAGTGGCTGGGAAATGCTGCACTGCAGGAGAGGATTATCTAAGCCTTCTCCTCCAGACAGTGCTTCACCATTGTTGTGGTCATTCCTCTGCTGATTGGCATCTCTGGCTCTCAGCAAAGCAAGAGGACTTTTCCCATGGTTTAAGAAGCTTTTTCTCATCCTTTGCTTAGCCTGGACAAAACCAGAGATGGTTTGTGAGAGTGAAAATAGAATCATGGAACTAATTTGGTTGGAAGAGAGCTTGAAGCTCACGGAGCCCAAGCCTTACCCCAGCACTGCCAGGGCACCACCAAACCATGGCCCTCAGCACCACAGCTCCACAGCACTGAAAACCCTCCAGGGATGGAGACTCCACCACTGCCCTGGGCAGCTTGGACAAGCTTTGACAAACCTCAAGGAGAAGAAATTGTTCCTCATGGCCAACCTAAACCTGCCCCGGGCAACTTCAGGTAATTTTCTCTTGTGCTGTTGCTTGTTCCTTGGGAGAAGAAACCAGTCCCCACCTGGCCCCTGTCAGGGAGCTGCAGAGAGCCAGAAGGTCTCCCCTCAGCCTCCTTTTCTCCAGGCTGAACACCCCCAGCTCCCCCAGCTGCTCCTCCCCAAGGTTGGGCTAAGTCACAGTGTGTGCCTATGTAATCCTGAGACTCCCAAGCTGCATCCCAAACCACAGGTGTGCTCAGTGAGAACACTCAGGGGCTGTTGTGTTGCCTACATGACAAAGCTCTCCTGCAGGCCAGAGCAGCAGAGTGGCTCTGCCAGCACTGGGAGACCTCTCCTGCACAAGCAGCTCCAGCTGCAGCTCAGTGCTTACACAAAACCCAGGGGCTGCAAAGACTGCCAAGTGATTGGGTGTGGAGAAGGGATGAGAGAGGAGAAGCAGCAACATCTCCACACACCCCTCAGTCCTGCTGCTCTCAACCAGGAGTAGAAAAGGCTCCAGGCAGACCTCAGAGCAGCCTCCCAGTGGTTAAAGGGCTACAAGCAGGCTGCAGAGGGACTGCTCCCAAAGGCCTGCAGGGACAGGACCAGGGGCAGTGGTTTGAAATGAGAGCAGAGCAGATTGAGATTGGATGTGAGGAGCAAGTTGTGCAGCAGGAGGCTGCTGGAGCACTGCAGCAGGTTGCCCAGGGAGGGAGCTGAGGCCCCATGCCTGGAGCTGTTGAAGGGGAGGCTGGAGAAGGCTGTGAGCAAGCTGCTCCAGGGGAGGATGTCCCTGCTGAGTGCAGGGGGTTGGGCTGGGTGAGCTCTGGGGGTCCCTGCTGACCCAAACCATTTTAGGGCTCTCTGATTTTCATTCTGTTTCTTTCATAGGAAGGTTTTAGAGATGAAGTTCAGGATTCAGGAGGAAGCAGCTGTCAGTGCTGGGAAGGAAGCACAGATCCTTCTCAGGGGTGATTAAATCTCACTGTGCTGCCCTGCCTGTGTGCCACCCTGCAGCTGTTTTGCTAACCCAGCCATCCCCATGCCCATACTCACCCAGTCAGAGCAGAGCAGGCCTGGGTCAGGCAGTCTCTCTTCCCAATTTTGATGATGCAGTCACTGAAGGCTGTCTTGATGTCAGGGATCGACAGACAAGTCTGCAGGGGAAAGCAGAGGAGAGCTTGTTTTCTGTGCCAAAGGAGATGGGGACCTTCTCCCAAACTGAATCCCCCCACATCCAGAGCTCAGATTCCCCCAGGATGGCACCACCCTGCCTGGCCAAACCCATCTGCACCACCTGCAGTCCTGTGGCACCACACCACAGTACTGAAGGCTCTGGAGAACAGGTTCTGTGGGCAGCAGCTGGGGGAACTGGAGTTGTTCAAGCTGGAAAAGAGGAGGCTCAGAGGAGACCTTCTGGCTCTCTACAAGTCCCTGAAAGGAGGATGGAGTGAGGTGGGGTTGGTCACTTCTGCCAAGGAACAGGACAAGAGGAAAAGGCCTCAAGCTGCACCAGGAGGTCTAGGTTGGATATGAGAAGCAACTTCTGAGGGTCCTAGAATGGTTTGGGTTGGAAGGGACTTTAAAGATCCTTTAGTTCCAAGCTCCCTGTCGTGAGCAGAGACACTTTCCACTGCACCAGGTTGCTCAAGGCCTCATCCATCCTTTTCTTCACTGAAAGGGTTCTCCAGCACTGGAGCAGGCTCCCAGGGAGATTGCTGGATCCCCATCCCTGGAGGTGTTTCAAAGAGGCAGAGATGTGGTGCTGAGGAGCATGGTTTTCAACCAGGCTTGGTAAAGAATGGTTGGACTGGATGAACTTCAAAGGGCTCTGCCAGCCAAACTGACTCTGTGATGCTGTTTGGAATCTCCTCACTTCCCCCTGGGATGAAGCAGAGTAACAGAGCAGAGGGGGAACACCGCTGAGCCATCAATTCAGAGAAGCTCTGTTTGAATGTTCAACAGGAAGCCACAAGCAGGACTCTGGTCTCACAGCAGGGGATGAGGCAGATTAGCCACCAAAGAGGAGCAGTTCAGCTTCTCATGCTTGGGAGAAATGTCAGCTTCAGCTTCCAAGTTCCCCTTCTTTTCCACCTCCCTATCTGCAGCACTAGATATTTGTTTACAGCTGTTTTGTTTCCCAGCTGAAACCACACAAACCACAGGCAGAGCAGGGAGGCTGGTTCTGTGATCACATCAGCAAGGTACCCTCACGACAGTGAAATCCACAGCTGACCTTCCTGAGGAGTTGGTATCCACCAAACAGCTGAGAGGAAGCTCAGCTTCCCCAAGAGAATGCCCTGCAAAGCAGCTGCAGAGAGACAGAAGAGTTCCTATTCCGAGTTCCACGCAGCAAAACAGCCCAGAAATGCCCCCCCAGGCCAGCCCAGCCCGGTCCAGCCCAGCAGGAGCTCGGCCTCACTCTCACCCTGGCAAGTGGGACTGTGGTTTAGTTCTGCGACTGGAGAATCTTGTGACCACCCACAGAGCTCTGGGGTGCTCCACCTGGGAAGTGTAACCAAGTCCTCCTGCAAAGCCAAAGGGATCCCTATGGCATTCTAACTGCTGCCTCCAAGGGCACTGGCTGGGGCAGGTGCAAGGGCCAGGGGCAGCAGCTGGGCAGGACTGGCACGCTTTAGAACCGATGCTCCATGGCCCCGGCTGCCAAGGCTGGGCCTCCAGCTTCCACTGAAGGACTCTGGCTCCATCTAGAGATTCGTGACTCCAACTGCAGGACTGGGGTTCCAGGGTCAGGACATGATCTGTGGAACGGTTTAGGTTGGAATGGACCTTAGAGATCATCTGCTCCAACCTCCCCCACCATGGGCAGGGGTGAATCTCAGCTTGGCTTGGTTGCTCAAGGTCTCATCCAACCTGGCCTTGAACACCTCCAGGGAGGAGGCCTCCACAACCTCCCTGGGCAGCCTACTCAAGTCCCAACCACTTGAGGCATTCTCTTTCCCTTTCTTCCATGCCAGGCTAGATGAGGGCAGCCCTGGATGTGTCACCTCAACCGTCCCACTGTAGCAGCCACTAACTTGGCAAAGGAAGAGTTGTGCAGCTCTGGATGTGCTAGGAAGAGTCCAAGTTAAGCTCTCAGGAAGCAGCATCCCCTGCAGCCAGGGATGGAATGCTGGAGGACAAACAGTGTTGCACTGAGCAGATCTTATCTGGTTAAGGGGAAAGGATGCTGCTCTTGCACCACAGACCTTTGTTATGAGAACAGCTGTCAGTGGTGCAGCAGCATAAACAAAGGGCACCAAACAGCTGGGGGGCTCTGGTTAAACAGGAAACAACAGCACCAAGAGTCAGAGAATACCTGGCTTGGGTGGGAAGGGACCTTTCAGGCTCATCCAGTCCAAGCCCCTGCAGCCAGCAGGGACATCCCCAGCCACAGCAGGTTGCTCACAGCCCCAAACAACCTGAGCTGCAGTGGTGCCAGGCAGGGGGCAGCTCCCAGCTCTCTGGGCAGCCTGGGCCAGGCTCTCCCCACCCTCAGGGTTGAATATGTCTTCCTTCTCTCCAGGACGAATCTCCCTCTTGGAGTTCAAGCCATCACTCCTTGGCCTGTCCCAAGAGGCCCTGGGCAAAAGTCTGTCCCCAGCTTCCTGCTCAGCCTCTTTGAGCCCTGCAATGCCACCAGAGGACACCTTGGAGCCTTCCCCAAACAGCAAGTCACAGGCCAAGAAAAGCCTGCCACAGCTAACAGGCTGCTCTGTTTGCATACAAAGTTCAAAGCACCCAGATGGATGCAGCTGCAGTTGATGCCACTGGAGAAGGGCTGGAGGAGAAAGGGATTAAAACAAAGACTACATTCCAAGATCAGTCCAGGCCAGAGAAACAAAGTTCAGGTGAATGCAGAACTCGCCTCTCCAAGGCTCATTTGCTGACCTAAGAAGGAAACCTGCAATAACCTTACCTCCACATCCTGCTTGTTAGCTAACACCAGAATGGGAACTCCCTCCAGGGCTTCACTGGTGATCATCTTCTCTACAAAGAACAAGAAGAAAACCAGAGGCTTAGCCAGCTCTGGAAGATGAAGCTGTGCAAATGCCTGACACAGAAGAGCTGGACCCAGGGGTGAAGCAAGAAGGTCTCACACCATGGCTGCATTTGACAGAACCCTTTGGGTCTATTTTCTTCACAGAATTTTTTTCCAGATCAAACTCTGTTTTGACCCACATGCAGGTTACAAAGGATCACTGAGGAGCCAAATACAGAGTAAGGAATTAAAACATCCAAACCCATGAGCAGAGCACAGACTCAAGACCACTACAGGCAAAAGCAACCCAGACCAGACTGCAACAAAAGAAGTGCAAAAGCCCTCCAGATGTGTCCTCACACAGCTCACTTCAAGGACACAGGAAGAGATGTGACAGTGATGAGAGAGGAGTGCCACAATCCATCACCAAATTCACAGCAGAGGTAAAGGAAGGTGCTCACCAAAAGCTCTTTTAGACTCTGAGAGCCTCTCCTCATCAGTGGAGTCAATAACATAGATCACTCCATGAGATTCAGCATAATACTGAAAGGAAAACACAGAGAAGAGTAAATCCATCCACAGTTAATTTATCCACAGTAAATCTATCCCCACAGGACTCTTTGGTCCTCTTCCTGGTTGCTTTTTAATTTGGAAATCAAGCAGTTAGAGCCAGTTGTTTCCTGGAGATGTCCAAGGTGAGGCTGGAGGAGGCTGTGAGCAAGCTGCTCCAGGAGGATGTCCCTGCTGAGTGCAGGGGGTTGGACTGGGTGACCTTTGGAGGTCCCTTCCAACCCAAACCACCTTAGGAATCTATTCTAAGAGCCACAGAGAGGTCTAAAAGGAAATAAAATACATCTCCAACCTTGTCCCACAGAGCCTGGAGCTCCTCCTGTCCACCCAGATCCCAGAACATGAGGCGGGTCTTGCCAACGTCGATAGTACCGACTGGGGAGAAAGGGAAGAAGAGGCAAAGTGTTCCCCAAGGCACTGATGCCAGACTCACCTCAGGGCAGGTATCAGAACCAGGGAAACTCAGCTCAGTCTCTGAGTGCAGCACTCCAGGGGGATACTTGGCTTGTAAGACTCTGGGGGTGTTAATTCCTAACCTAGGAGATCCTGGTTTAGTCTCTTACAAAAAGAGGTGAGGAGCTGGGAGGTAAAATCTCTGCTTCCAGCAACTGGGGACAGGCTGGGAGAATTGGGGCTGCTCTGCCTGGAGAAGACAAGGCTCCAGGGAGGCCACGGAGAAGCCTTCCAGTAGCTGAAGGGAGCTACAGGAAAGCTAGGGGGAGACTTTGGACAAGGGCTGGGAGTGACAGAATGAGAGGGAATGAGCTGGGAGAGAGGAGACTGAGACTGGAGAGGAGGGAGAAATTGTTTCCAGTGAGGGTGAGGAGACTCTGGCACAGGCTGCCCAGGGAGGCTGTGGCTGCCTCCTGCCTGGAGGTGTTCCAGGCCAGGCTGGATGAGGCCTTGAGCAGCCTGTGCTGGTGGGAGGTGTCCCTGCCCATGGCAGGGGCTTGGAGCTGGATGAGCTTTAAGGTCCCTTCCAACCCAAACCCATTCTGGGAGTCTAGGATTTTATTTTTGCCCTTGCCAGTTCTGAGAGGTTTCAGACAAGAAGCAGCTGCTGGTGAGCTGTGCAGGGGAAGCTGCCAGCCCTGCAAACAGCTGTACTCACTGTTCAAGCCAACAGTGGTGGTGATCTTGGACAAGCTCATCCCTTTGTAGTTCTTGTTAAATCGGGTTTTAGTTTGCTCGAGGAAGGTCTGAGAAAGGAACAAGAAATCAAAGCTTACTCAAACAGTTTCCCAGCTGCAGCAGCCCTCCCCCAAAGCTGCAGTGACCCTCCCCCCAGCAGATCCTACCCCTGGAACAAAGCCCTCTCCTGCTTCAGCAAGGCAAGAAGGGATTGCAGGTGGATGACCAAACCCTCAGCTATGGCTCTGAGAGCTTCTGCCCGATGTAAGCAAGAGGCAAAAGCTGACTCTTGGGTGTGACATCACTGAAATACCTCACACCACTGACCTGCCTGCTGGCAGTTTTGTCTGAGGAGGATGTTTGCAGTTTCCTGTAGCCTCCACACACTTAGGGATAAACAGCACTTACAGTTTTGCCAGCATTGTCCAAGCCAAGGATCAAGATGCAGTACTCATCCCTCTGGAACATGTATTTATAGAGGCCAGACAGCAGAGTATACATCCTGCTCCTGCAACAGGTACCAGGGAGCCATTAGCAAACAGCTCCAAAGGCTCTCAGCCCACAGCACAGGTTCTCCCCAGCACCAGATGAATAAATCATAGAATCAAAAGGTTGGATAAGATTTACCCAGAATGTGGAGTCCAACCCAGCACTGCCAGGGCACCACCAAAACCACGGCCCTCAGCACCACAGCTCCATGGCTCTGAAAACTATCCAAGGGTGGACACTCCACCACTGGGCAGAAATTGTTCCTCATGTCCAGCCTGAACCTCCCTGGGGCAACTTGAGGCCATTTCCTCTTGTCCTGTTGCTTGTTCCTTGGGAGAAGCCAACCCCACCTGGCTCCAGCCTCCTTTCAGGGAGCTGTAGAGAGCCAGAAAGGGCATTTTGGGCGAGAGTGTACAGGCCAGGGCCCCACTCCCTGCTCCTAAGCCAGGAAACAGCATCATGGGATCTTTAATGTTCAACTCAGTGCAGCATCTCTTCAAGGCAGATAAATCCCTCTGCTTGAGTTAAACCTTATCCAGTGACAATCTCCTGTTATGATTCCCACCACAGAAGTATTTTGTCATCTTAAATGCCACGAAGATGAGAGAGGCCAGCTGACAAACCAAGAGCACCAGAGCCACCTCGAGACGAAGCAACACTAACAGCTCCAGAAGGGCCCCGGGGGCTGTTGTTGGATTTGCACTACCAAAGCAGAGATTTACTGAGATTCAGGAAGTTTTGGTACCGAGTGCTAGAGCTGACTCACAGAACATTGCAACAGCTCTCCTCTTTAAATACACAAAAAACGAACCTCAAGGCAAAGTCTTTGCGAGGCAGCTGTCTGTGAGCAAGCGTGCAGATAAACAATCACTTTGAAGTCAAACAACATTGCCGAGAGGGGGGAAAGAGGCATTCCAGGCCAGAAGCAAGGGATTTCTCAGCCTGGGGCACTCCGGGTGAGGACAGGGCACCTCAGGGCGCGGGGGCTTTGCCCGCAGAGCGAGGGGGTCGCTCCATCTCCACGCCGCCCCCGGGAAGGGCACCAAGGCCTCAGGCTAGGGACACCCCCCAGGCCTGCTGCCCTTGCAAGGGATCCTAGGCGTGCTCAACCACCAGCCCCAGGAGATCCCTCCCTGCCACAGCCTGGCAGGGCAGAGGGAACACCAGCGCTCCTCACCGCCTCCTCACAGCCGGAGCAAAGTCCGAGGCCAGGCCAGGCCGGACCGGACCGGCAGCACCTCGCAGGCCCGTCCCAAGCCCAGCCGTTCTTCACGGCCCCGCACCACGGCTTCTACTCGTCCCCCGAGCACAGAAGGCGGAAGGCAGAGCCCGAAGCCCGCGGCCTCTCACCAGGTCCCGTAGCGGCGTCCCGCCGCAGGTCCTCACCGCTGCCTGCCGGCCCCGGCCGCCGGCGCCATCCGCGCGGCGCACTCTGGGAAAGGTAGTTCTGGTGCCGCCGCGGCCCGGGCCGGGCTGGCTGGCGGGAGGACTGCAACTCCCAGAGTGCTTTCGCGCCACGGTGCGCCGTGGGAGCCCATCACCACAGCGCATCAGCGGGGGCGGTCTCGCTGCTGAGTGGCGCAATGCGGTTGGCTAGACAAACCGGAAGTACCCCGGCTGGGGGCCGGAAGTCGGCGGGGCGTCATGGCGGCGGCATAGGCGGGGAAGGGGGAGTTGAGCGGTGAACGCAGCGGCTGGGGCGACGTCGGGGTTGGGGATTTCTCTTAGCCCCCGTGGTGGAGAGATCGGGCTGCAGGACCTCAGGCTGCGAAGGGAGCGGTGGTGAGGTCGGGCAGTGTGATCGAGCGGGCGCCGTGGCAGGGGAGGGCAGGCCCCGGGCCTCTCCTCAGGGACTCTTTCGCCGTCTGTTTGCTGCATCAACCTGGTTACTTCCGAGGGAGAAAGCGGGACGGCGCGGTATACGTTAGCTTCTGTGATCAAGGGGTCGTTATCCAAGACGCTGCTCGTCTTAAGTCTGACTATGTTCTGAGCTCGGGAACGACACGGTTCGGGTGTGTTTACACCTTTATTCTGCTGATAATGGATGAAGAGAACCTGGAAGCCGCCATTCAGACCTACAATGCCCAGTTGCAGCAAGTGGAGCTGGCTTTAGGGGCAGGCCACGACCCATCGCAGCACTCAGACTTGATTCAGTTGCAGGAAGATTTAAAGCAGCTGATAGAACTGACTGAATCCAGCCTGGTGTCTGTGAAAAAGAGCAAACTTTTGGCTACTTTAGATCCCAGCGCTGCCTCTTCCTCCTCCCCAGTGGGTCTGGAGCAGAACACCAACCCAGACAGCTCTGCCCAAGATGAGGAGTATGCAGCTTTTAAGGAAGCCATTGCTGGGCTTGGAGGTGATGAGAAGCCTTCAGCTAACAACGATGAGATAGCATCAGAGAGAGAAACTGACAGCAAAAGTGAATCAAAGTACAGCGAAGAAGAAGAGAGAGTCAGACAGAGAGGAGGAAGAAGAGGAAGAATTGAGTGGGATGAAGGTTAAAGCTCCCTACTACAGTTCTTGGGGACTCTGGAGTACCATAATGCCATGATTGTGGGGACAGAGGAGCTGGAAGATGGCAGTGCAGGAGTCAGAGTGCTGTACCTCTACCCAACTCACAAGTCTCTGAAGCCTTGCCCCTTCTTCTTGGATGACAAATGCAGATTTAAAGAGAACTGTCGGTAAAGAAGGCAGGGCTGGGAGGGGGCTTGTGGCCTTGACCTTCAGAGGGATGAACCTCCTCTGAAAGTACCATGCTTGGCATTTTTACCCAGTGAAACTTTGCCTTTGTGCTCTTAAGCTATGCCACAGTGAGCAGTGCCTTCCTCTGGCTAAAGCAGAGATGAAAATCCCCTGGGAGTGGAAATTTCGTGGGCAAGCTGCAGTGATTTCGCATCATCAAGTAGCTAAACTAATAACTGATTATTAAATGAAGCCAGCAAAGCTTGGCTGCCACTAGCTCATCCTTTCCAGTTGCACAGAGAGCTTGTGGAGTCTCCCTCTTTGGAGACCTTGGAACACAGCTGGAAAAGGCTTGGAGTAACCTGATGAGCCTTGGAGGTTGCTTTGCTCTGAGCTGGGGGCTGGACTGGAGGCCTTTGTGTCTCTGATCCTCTTTATCTCCAAGGAAATGTGAATATGGAACTAGGAAGGAGAGTTGGGTGCTCTGGGCTGTGCTCTGGCTTTGGTGCATGGCCTAAATAAAAACCTGAAGCCCTGATGTCACTGAAATAATCCACCAGCAAACTTCTGGGGGTGCTGATGAACCATGGAAGGCTTTGAGCTGGCAGGGACCTGTCAAGGTCATCCAGTCCAACCCCTTGCAGCCAGCAGGGACATCCTCAACTAGAGCCCCAAACAACCTGACATGGGATGTTTCCAAGGATGGGGAAGGATGAGGATTCCCCACTGACAGCTTGTGAGCACTGCCTCCAAGGAGAGGAGGGATTTAATATTCCAAGCCTGCTTACATGAGGAGATAATTCTTCTCCCACCTTTCCTGGCAGGTTCTCCCATGGGCAGGTGGTCTCTGTGGAGGAGCTTCAGCCCTTTCAGGAGCCCAACCTGAGCACACTGGAGGTAGGCTCAGCCTGCCTGGCCAAGCACACAGATGGCATCTGTACACTGCAAAAATCACTGGTGAGTTCTGAGCCTGCCCTGCCAGGAGCCTGTCTGCAAGGTGGAGGCTGCTCAGCAAGAGCTAAAGGCTGGGGGGCAAGAGGCTGGGGCCAGACTCTGGCTCAGTGGTGCTCCAGGGACAGGACAAGGAGCAATGGGCACAGAGTGGCAGCCAGGAGGCTCCCCTGAGGAGAAAGTTGTTTGGTGTGAGGGAGCAGAGCCCTGGAGCAGGCTGCCCAGAGAGGTTGTGGAGTCTCCTCTGGAGAGTTTCCAACACCCCCCTTGGGCACTGTGCTCCTGGGCAAGCTGCTGTGGGTGCCCTGCTGGAGCAGGGGTTGGGCTGGGTGAGCTCCAGAGGTCCCTTCCAACCCCCTGTGAAAAGGGAGTGGAAAGAGCAGGAAGATTGGAAGGAAATGACTCCAAGGTCATTATGCAGTGAAGGAGGGGGCAGGTCTGGCAGGAATTTGCATGTGTTGGGTTTGAACTGCAGTCATCTGCCCTTGTTTAAACCAAGCCATGGCAGCTGAGCCCTGCCCATCAGCTCCTGGAGCAGTGGAGGTTTATTCCTCTCCTCCTCTGGCTGTTATCAGGTCAGATGGCAGCAGGTCCCTTTATTTCCATTTCTCAGCAGCTCATCTCTCTTCCTTTGTTAGAGGTAAACCTTTAGGTGTCCTCACAGGCCCTGTGGAGATGACTTTTCATTGCTTCTCCCTCCCTGAGAGAAATGAACCCCCAGAGAACACTCAGATGTGTTTGAAATGCCTTTCCTTGGCCCTTCCTCCTCTCCCACATCACTTCCCCGGAGCTGGCTGCTGTGGAGGGCCCTCTGCCAGCTGCATGCTGGACACTCCTGGCACTGTAGAAGCTTCTGGAACTCTTGTCCTTGTTTTTCCTTCTGCAGATGTGGACAGTGGTTACTACACTGTGAAGTTTGATTCCCTGCTGCTGAGGGAAGCTGTGGGGTGGAAGCGGACGGCATCATCCCCGCTGCGCGGGCAGGACGGCGCCCGGCCCGAGGGAGAGGGCAGCGATGAGGACTTGGCTTACGCCAAAGGTAGGGGGAGGGGGAGAGGGCAAAAGCAGCTGCTGCTGGAGCTCAGCCTTGGCCCTGGGCCTGCTGCATTGCTTTCCTGGAGCTTTCACTGTAAGTGTTGCACCCTCTGGTGAAGTTTCTGGTGTTGCCCAGCACAAGAAGGAAGCTGTTGGAGAGGGTCCAGAGGAGGCCATGAAGAGGATCTGAGGGCTGGAGGACCTCCTCCCCTGTGGGGACAGGCTGGGAGAGTTGGGGCTGTTCAGCCTGGAGAAGAGAAGGCTCTGGGAGACCTTAGAGCAGCTTCCAGTACCTGAAAGGGGCTCCAGGAGAGCTGGGGAAGGGCTGGGAGTGCCAGGATGAGGCAGAATGGATTGAAGCTTCAGGAGAGCAGATTGAGACTGGAGATGAGGAAGACATTCTTTCCAGTGAGGGTGGGGAGACACTGGCACAGGCTGCCCAGGGAGGGGCTGCAGATGCCCCTTGCCTGGAGTCTTCCAGGACCAGGTTGGATGAGGCCTTGACCAGCCAGGTCAGGGGCTTGGAACTGGGAGGAGCTTTTAGGCTCCTTCCAACCCATTCTATGAGTTCCTGAACTAAGGGAGGCTGGAGAAGCAGCTGCATCCTTCTGGGGTGGGAGGAGTTACTTGTACTGCCTCATGGGGGGCCGTGTTGTGTGAGTGCCCCAGGTGAAGGCTCTGTGTAGCAGCTTTGTGTCTGTTTCACTGATCTCTTTCTGTGCCACAGTGATAGACTCGGGAATGCCAGAGAGCGGGGAGTGGACTCCGCCTGCAGTTCCTCTTGGTGGCTGGGAAGCTCACACTCGTGGCATTGGCTCCAAGCTGCTGGTTCAGATGGGATATGAGTTTGGAAAAGGTAAGGGGAGGAGGTGGAAGTTGGGCCTGGTGCTGTCAGGGTTTGACCACCTTGGTGAATCCTGAAGCTGGTTAAGAAAGCCAAGATTTGGCATGAAGCTAAACCTTTGCTGTGCTGAAGGAAGCTGTGAGATAAGGCTCAAGCTGTGTGATGAGCTTAAGAGATGACTCCTCTGATTGAAGCTCAGAGCTGTGTGTGCACCAAGCCTCCATGGCAGTAGCAGAGGGGGAGGGCATTAGGAGCCATGGTCAGGTTCATGATTAAAGCTGTGAGAGCTGTTGTGTGGGGGTGTTCAAAGGAGGAGACAGCTGATCTCTGAAGCTTATGATGTCTGTGTTGAAGCATCTTTGGCTCTAGACACAGACTTCAAAGCCTGCTGAATGAGCTTCTGGCTACACAAATGAGCCTTGGGGGCCTTAGGAGGGCAACCTGTTGCTGCTTGGCTCTGGCTCTCCCAGAGGAGCCAGACCAGTTTGAAGAAGAACCTGGCTTGAGAGAGAAGCTGGGAATGTCAGGTTGAACCCCAGTTTCACAGAAACCAGCCTGGTGGATGGCCTCAGGCTTTTTGTCCTGTGGAAGCCCCATCCCTGGAACCATTCCAGGTCAGACTGGATGGGGCTCTGAGCAACCTGCTCCGAGACTGCAGCAGGCCTGAGCTAGGGGACCTTTGAAGGTCCCTTCCAGCCCAACCCAATCCGGATCAGATTGCTCAAAGCCCCATTCAGCCTGGGGATCTGCTGCTGCAGAAGGCTCCTGTGGTAGCTTCTGCATCCCCTGTGCTGTGGCCTTTGCTGCCCCCTTGCCTCCAGATTGTTCCTCCACAGCCTCTTTGCTTGGGCTGAGCTTGTGACTGTCAGCAGGAGCTTGTGGTAGGAGGTGGCCCCAGAGGGGATGTCCTCTCCTGCTGGAGTCCCCTGAGGTGGCCCCAGAGGGGATGTCCTCTCCTGCTGGAGTCCCCTGAGGTGGGCCCCAGAGGGGATGTCCTCTCCTGCTGGAGTCCCCTGAGGTGGCCCCAGAGGGGATGTCCTCTCCTGCTGGAGTCCCCTGAGGTGGCCCCAGAGTCCTCACTTGGTGTCTCTCCCCAGGTCTAGGGAAGAACTCTGATGGCCGAGTGGAGCCGGTGCAGGCTGTGGTCCTGCTGGGGAAGTCCCTGGACCAGTGTGCTGAGGTCCTGCAGAAGAGGAGGGAGGGGAAGCTGGCCCCGGCAGGGCCGGGAGGGGCCGGGGGCAGGGAGGCAGCGGCGTGCTGTCCCCCGGCGGCCGCAGGCCTCCTCGCAACGTCTTTGACTTCCTGAACGACAAACTGCGAGGGAAGAGCTCCGGGGACGCGGCTGGAGGCGTGGCCCTGCCTAAGAGGAGCAGCAAAGAGATCTACCATGCCAGCAAGAGCAGCAGGAAGGCCCTGAGCATCCACCTCCTGCAGACGATGGAGAAGATTGACCAGACGCAGAGGGACATCCTCGGGATCCAGCAGGCCCTGGAGCGCAACCTGGGCAGGTCGGGAGGCGCTGGGGGAGTTCCTCTGGGAGGGCTGGGCCTGGAGTGAGCTGTGGGAGGAGCAGTCACAGAACGGTGTGGGTTGGAAGGGACGTCAAAGATCATCTAGCTCCAACTCCCCTGCCAGGAGCAGGGACAGCTTAAGATGAGTCCTGTAAGGAAGGAGGCTGAGCTGAGAGCTGGGGACAGGCTCTGAGCAGGGCCTGTTGGGACAGGCCAGGGGATGGTTTGAACTCCAAAGAGGGAGATTCAGACTGGAGAGAAGGAAGAAATGTTTGGTGCTGAGGGTGGGGAGAGCCTGGCCCAGGCTGCCCAGAGAGCTGGGAGCTGCCCCATGGCTGGCACCATCCCAGACCAGGTTGGTTGGGGCTCTGAGCAACCTGCTGTGGTTGCAGCTGTCCCTGCTGGCTGCAGGGGCTTGGACTGGATGACCTTTAAAGGTCCTCCCACCCAAACCAGTCTGTGATCTTCAACTACATCAGGTTGCTCCAAGCCCCATCCAGCCTGGTCTGACAAGTGCAGCGTGTCTGGATGAGACCTCATAGGAGGTGGAGAAGAGAGGCTTCAGCTTGTGCCAGCTTGGACACTGGCAGATGTGTCTGGGGTCCCTTGGCTGGAGCTCAGGCTGTGGCAGTGGGAGAAGCTCTCAGAGGAAAGGTCCTGGAGTCCTTCTCATGCCCAGTGCTGCTGCTGAGCAGGACAGGAGGAGCTTTTCTCACCTGGGTTGTGCTGAGCACCAGGTCCTTCCTGGCTCTGCAACAGATCCCTTGTGCTTGTCCCACAGGAAGGGGCAAAGCCTCCTGGGCTGAGGACAAGGCTGTGGTCTCAGCATGCAGGGTGACATTGCCATAATCTTTCTGCTTTCAGGCACAGTGTGGCCACAGCCCAGCTGAAGGAGAAGCTGGCCAATGCCCACAGGCAGCTGGGGCAGCTGCAGGCCCAGGAGGCCAGGCTGCAGAGGGAGCAGAAGACAGCAGACACACACAAGAAGATGACTGAGTTCTAGTCTCTGAGGAAGGTTGGACTGCACTCCAGTGTCCTCCCTAGCCAGCCCCAGTGCTCCTGGCTTCAGAGCCTGGCTGAGCCATTCCTGTTCCTCTGGGCTTTGAGCTGCCCAGCCTGAAAACTGGGCTGGAAAGCAGCAGTTTCTGCAAGGAGGTGGTGCTGAGCTCTGGGGGAGGGGAAGGAGAACACATCTGTCCAGTGTTCAGTGAGCCTGAGCCTGCTGTCAGGGCTGGCTACAAGGAAGCCAGGCAGCCCTTCACCACCTTGCCCATCCACGCAGTGCCACCACAGCAGGATCCATGAGCTTCCCAAGAGGAGAGAGTCCTGCTGGTTCCACCTCGGCTCTTGGGAGCACTCCCCAGGCTTCCTGACCCATGTTCATCCCCAAGTTTATTTCTGCTGTCACTTTGTCTCTTCTGAGGTGTGTCTGCAGCTCTGCTGGATCCCACACCACCTGAACAGCTCTGATCCTATCTCCCTTTCAGCTTCAGACTTTCTGGTTGGTTTGGCAGCCCGAGCCTGCAAGTTGGTGTGGCCCTGCCCTGGCTGACAGCTTCAGGAGGTTCTTGGGGATAGATGGCAAAGGTGATAGCAAGGGAGAAAACATTCCCACGAGAAAAATGGCTCCTGGGATAGAAACCCTTCTGAAAGGGAGACCCAAAATGAGTCCTGTGCTGGCAGAAAACTGCCACAGAATTGGTTAAACCAAAGCAGGGAGAGTGCCCAGGTCCCACCAGGCACTGGCTCTGATGGAACCACCATCTGCTCTGGGGCACAGACTCACAGAGCATGGCCCAGGGCAGAAGACATCCTCCCTGGCATGGCCTCTCCATGCTGCAGGGATGGGCACTCTGCTGCCTGGCATGAGGCTCTGCCCCAGCCAGGGCTGTGTGCTGGGCACACACAGACCTCCTATCTGTGCTCCTCCAGGGCCCAGTCCCACCTGGATCTGGCTCTTGAGGTCTTAATAACCTGGATCTAGGTCCTGAGGTGCTTTTAGTGACAGGACCCACGTTCAAGGAGCCACCCAGGGCAGAAGAGCTCCAGAAGAGAAGAGCTAGGGCAAAAATCACTCTCTGGGAATTGTTCCTAGCTGGGAGGTTCTGGAACCCATTTCTCTGCTGCCTTCCTCCCCTAGCTTTGGCACTCTGCCTGTGGAACCATGCAGCTCGCCACACCAAGTCCAGGAGCTGGGCTACAGCAAATCCTAGGGATGCTCTGACTGCAGACATTTGATGTGTGAGGCCTCTAGAGCTCGCCTCCAAGCTGCCACTTTTGCCTGGTCAGTACACCAGGGCTACAGGGAACTGCTCCCTGAACACTTCAGTTCTCAGATGGATGCCATGGCACAGCTCAGAAGGTGGAGGGCAGCTGAAGCAGTTGCCTTGGTGGCTGTCACCCAGCAGAAGCCTCCTTCTCAGTGGGACGTGCTCAGGACCCTGCCTCCACTCCTGTTTGTCAGTTGGCTGCCAACACAACCACAGCTGCTGGCAGGATGTGGGGCTCTCAGAGCCCTCCTCAGCTGTTCCCCAGCAGCAGTGTCACCTCGAGGAGCTGCAGGCTCTGGCTGAGCTGCTGCCACAGCCACAACAGGGACAAGAAGTGTGCAAGAGAGCAGAGAAAGAGTCTTCCTTGTAGCCAGCCCTGACAGCAGGCTCAGGCTCACTGAACACTGGACAGATGTGTTCTCCTTCCCCTCCCCCAGAGCTCAGCACCACCTCCTTGCAGAAACTGCTGCTTTCCAGCCCAGTTTTCAGGCTGGGCAGCTCAAAGCCCAGAGGAACAGGAATGGCTCAGCCAGGCTCTGAAGCCAGGAGCACTGGGGCTGGCTAGGAGGACACTGAGTGCAGTCCAACCTTCCTCAGAGACTAGAACTCAGTCATCTTCTTGTGTGTGTCTGCTGTCTTCTGCTCCCTCTGCAGCCTGGCCTCCTGGGCCTGCAGCTGCCCCAGCTGCCTGTGGGCATTGGCCAGCTTCTCCTTCAGCTGGGCTGTGGCCACACTGTGCCTGAAAGCAGAAAGATTATGGCAATGTCACCCTGCATGCTGAGACCACAGCCTTGTCCTCAGCCCAGGAGGCTTTGCCCCTTCCTGCGGGACAAGCACAAGGGATCTGTTGCAGAGCCAGGAAGGACCTGGTGCTCAGCACAACCCAGGTGAGAAAAGCTCCTCCTGTCCTGCTCAGCAGCAGCACTGGGCATGAGAAGGACTCCAGGACCTTTCCTCTGAGAGCTTCTCCCACTGCCACAGCCTGAGCTCCAGCCAAGGGACCCCAGACACATCTGCCAGTGTCCAAGCTGGCACAAGCTGAAAGCCTCTCTTCTCCACCTCCCCTGAGGTCTCATCCAGACACGCTGCACTTGTCAGACCAGGCTGGATGGGGCTTGGAGCAACCTGATCTAGTTGAAGATCACAGACTGGTTTGGGTGGGAGGGACCTTTAAAGGTCATCCAGTCCAAGCCCCTGCAGCCAGCAGGGACAGCTGCAACCACAGCAGGTTGCTCAGAGCCCCAACCAACCTGGTCTGGGATGGTGCCAGCCACGGGGCAGCTCCCAGCTCTCTGGGCAGCCTGGGCCAGGCTCTCCCCACCCTCAGCACCAAACATTTCTTCCTTCTCTCCAGTCTGAATCTCCCTCTTTGGAGTTCAAACCATCCCCCCTTGGCCTGTCCCAACAGGCCCTGCTCAGGAGCCTGTCCCCAGCTCTCAGCTCAGCCTCCTTCCTTACAGGACTCATCTTAAGCTGTCCCTGCTCCTGGCAGGGGAGTTGGAACTAGATGATCTTTGACGTCCCTTCCAACCCACACCGTTCTGTGACTGCTCCTCCCACAGCTCACTCCAGGCCCAGCCCTCCCCAGAGGAACTCCCCCAGCGCCTCCCGACCTGCCCAGGTTGCGCTCCAGGGCCTGCTGGATCCCGAGGATGTCCCTCTGCGTCTGGTCAATCTTCTCCATCGTCTGCAGGAGGTGGATGCTCAGGGCCTTCCTGCTGCTCTTGCTGGCATGGTAGATCTCTTTGCTGCTCCTCTTGGGCAGGGCCACGCCTCCAGCCGCGTCCCCGGAGCTCTTCCCTCGCAGTTTGTCGTTCAGGAAGTCAAAGACGTTGCGAGGAGGCCTGCGGCCGCCGGGGGACAGCACGCCGCTGCCTCCCTGCCCCCGGCCCCTCCCGGCCCTGCCGGGGGCCAGCTTCCCCTCCCTCCTCTTCTGCAGGACCTCAGCACACTGGTCCAGGGACTTCCCCGGGGCAGGACCACAGCCTGCACCGGCTCCACTCGGCCATCAGAGTTCTTCCCTAGACCTGGGGAGAGACACCAAGTGAGGACTCTGGAGCCACCTCAGGGGATCCAGCAGGAGAGGACATCCCCTCTGGGGCCACCTCAGGGGACTCCAGCAGGAGAGGACATCCCCTCTGGGGCCACCTCAGGGGACTCCAGCAGGAGAGGACATCCCCTGGGGCCACCTGGGGCCACCTCCTCTGGGGCCACCTCCTACAAGCTCCTGCTGACAGTCACAAGCTCAGCCCAAGCAAAGAGGCTGTGGAGGAACAATCTGGAGGCAAGGGGAGCAGCAAAGGCCACAGCACAGGGGATGCAGAAGCTACCACAGGAGCCTTCTGCAGCAGCAGATCCCAGGCTGAATGGGGCTTTGAGCAATCTGATCCGGATTGGGTTGGGCTGGAAGGGACCTTCAAAGGTCCCCTAGCTCAGGCCTGCTGCAGTCTCGAGCAGGTTGCTCAGAGCCCCATCCAGTCTGACCTGGAATGGTTCCAGGGATGGGGCTTCCACAGGACAAAAAGCCTGAGGCCATCCACCAGGCTGGTTTCTGTGAAACTGGGTTCAACCTGACATTCCCAGCTTCTCTCTCAAGCCAGGTTCTTCTTCAAACTGGTCTGGCTCCTCTGGGAGAGCCAGAGCCAAGCAGCAGCAGGTTGCCCTCCTAAGGCCCCCAAGGCTCATTTGTGTAGCCAGAAGCTCATTCAGCAGGCTTTGAAGTCTGTGTCTAGAGCCAAGAGATGCTTCAACACAGACATCAGAAGCTTCAGAGATCAGCTGTCTCCTCCCTTTGAACACCCCACACAACAGCTCTCACAGCTTTAATCATGAACCTGACCATGGCTCCTAATGCCCTCCCCCTCTGCTACTGCCATGGAGGGCTTGGTGCACACACAGCTCTGAGCTTCAATCAGAGGAGTCATCTCTTAAGCTCATCACACAGCTTGAGCCTTATCTCACAGCTTCCTTCAGCACAGCAAAGGTTTAGCTTCATGCCAAATCTTGGCTTTCTTAACCAGCTTCAGGATTCACCAAGGTGGTCAAACCCTGACAGCACCAGGCCCAACTTCCACCTCCTCCCCTTACCTTTTCCAAACTCATATCCCATCTGAACCAGCAGCTTGGAGCCAATGCCACGAGTGTGAGCTTCCCAGCCACCAAAAGAGGAACTGCAGGCAGGAGTCCACTCCCCGCTCTCTGGCATTCCCGAGTCTATCACTGTGGCACAGAAGAGATCAGTGAAACAGACACAAAGCTGCTACACAGAGCCTTCACCTGGGGCACTCACACAACACAACCCCCCCATGAGGCAGTACAAGTAACTCCTCCCACCCCAGAAGGATGCAGCTGCTTCTCCAGCCTCCCTTAGTTCAGAGACTCATAGAATGGGTTGGAAGGGACCTAAAAGCTCCTCCAGTTCCAAGCCCCTGACCTGGCTGGTCAAGGCCTCATCCAACCTGGTCCTGGAAGACTCCAGGCAAGGGGCATCTGCAGCCTCCCTGGGCAGCCTGTGCCAGTGTCTCCCCACCCTCACTGGAAAGAATGTCTTCCTCATCTCCAGTCTCAATCTGCTCTCCTGAAGCTTCAATCCATTCTGCCTCATCCTGGCACTCCCAGCCCTTCCCCAGCTCTCCTGGAGCCCCTTTCAGGTACTGGAAGCTGCTCTAAGGTCTCCCCAGAGCCTTCTCTTCTCCAGGCTGAACAGCCCCAACTCTCCCAGCCTGTCCCCACAGGGGAGGAGGTCCTCCAGCCCTCAGATCCTCTTCATGGCCTCCTCTGGACCCTCTCCAACAGCTTCCTTCTTGTGCTGGGCAACACCAGAAACTTCACCAGAGGTGCAACACTTACAGTGAAAGCTCCAGGAAAGCAATGCAGCAGGCCCAGGGCCAAGGCTGAGCTCCAGCAGCAGCTGCTTTTGCCCACTCTCCCCCTCCCCCTACCTTTGGCGTAAGCCGAGTCCTCATCGCTGCCCTCTCCCTCGGGCCGGGCGCCGTCCTCGCCGCGCAGCGGGGGGATGATGCCGTCCGCTTCCACCACAGCTTCCCTCAGCAGCAGGGAATCAAACTTCACAGTGTAGTAACCACTGTCCACATCTGCAGAAGGAAAAACAAGGACAAGAGTTCCAGAAGCTTCTACAGTGCCAGGAGTGTCCAGCATGCAGCTGGCAGAGGGCCCTCCGCAGCAGCCAGCTCCGGGGGAAGTGATGTGGGAGAGGAGGAAGGGCCAAGGGAAAGGCATTTCAAACACATCTGAGTGTTCTCTGGGGGTTCATTTCTCTCAGGGAGGGAGAAGCAATGAAAAGTCATCTCCACAGGGCCTGTGAGGACACCTAAAGGTTTACCTCTAACAAAGGAAGAGATGAGCTGCTGAGAAATGGAAATAAAGGGACCTGCTGCCATCTGACCTGATAACAGCCAGAGGAGGAGAGGGAATAAACCTCCACTGCTCCAGGAGCTGATGGGCAGGGCTCAGCTGCCATGGCTTGGTTTAAACAAGGGCAGATGACTGCAGTTCAAACCCAACACATGCAAATTCCTGCCAGACCTGCCCCCTCCTTCACTGCATAATGACCTTGGAGTCATTTCCTTCCAATCTTCCTGCTCTTTCCACTCCCTTTTTCACAGGGGGTTGGAAGGGACCTCTGGAGCTCACCCAGCCCAACCCCTGCTCCAGCAGGGCACCCACAGCAGCTTGCCCAGGAGCACAGTGCCCAAGGGGGGTGTTGGAAACTCTCCAGAGGAGACTCCACAACCTCTCTGGGCAGCCTGCTCCAGGGCTCTGCTCCCTCACACCAAACAACTTTCTCCTCAGGGAGCCTCCTGGCTGCCACTCTGTGCCCATTGCTCCTTGTCCTGTCCCTGGGCACCACTGAGCAGAGTCTGGCCCCAGCCTCTTGCCCCCCAGCCTTTAGCTCTTGCTGAGCAGCCTCCACCTTGCAGACAGGCTCCTGGCAGAGCAGGCTCCAAGAACTCACCAGTGATTTTTGCAGTGTACCAGATGCCATCACTGTGCTTGGCCAGGCAGGCTGAGCCTACCTCCAGTGTGCTCAGGTTGGGCTCCTGAAAGGGCTGAAGCTCCTCCACAGAGACCACCTGCCCATGAGAGAACCTGCCAGGAAAGGTGGGAGAAGAATTATCTCTACCTCATGTAAGCAGGCTTGGAATACAAATCCCTCCTCTCCTTGGAGGCAGTGCTCACAAGCTGTCAGTGGGGAATCCTCATCCTTCCCCATCCTTGGAAACATCCCATGTCAGGTTGTTTGGGGCTCTAGTTGAGGATGTCCCTGCTGGCTGCAAGGGGGTTGGACTGGATGACCTTGACAGGTCCCTGCCAGCTCAAAGCCTTCCATGGTTCATCAGCACCCCCAGAAGTTTGCTGGTGGATTATTTCAGTGACATCAGGGCTTCAGGTTTTTATTTAGGCCATGCACCAAAAGCCAGAGCACAGCCCAGAGCACCAACTCTCCTTCCTAGTTCCATATTCACATTTCCTTGGAGATAAAGAGGATCAGAGACACAAAGGCCTCCAGTCCAGCCCCCAGCTCAGAGCAAAAGCAACCTCCAAGGCTCATCAGGTTACTCCAAGCCTTTTCCAGCTGTGTTCCAAAGGTCTCCAAAGAGGGAGACTCCACAAGCTCTCTGTGCAACTGGAAAGGATGAGCTAGTGGCAGCCAAGCTTTGCTGGCTTCATTTAATAATCAGTTATTAGTTTAGCTACTTGATGATGCGAAATCCCTGCAGCTTGCCCACGAAATTTCCACTCCCAGGGGATTTTCATCTCTGCTTTAGCCAGAGGGAAGGCACTGCTCACTGTGGCATAGCTTAAGAGCACAAAGGCAAAGTTTCACTGGGTAAAAATGCCAAGCATGGTACTTTCAGAGGAGGTTCATCCCTCTGAAGGTCAAGGCCACAAGCCCCCTCCCAGCCCTTCTGCCTTCTTTACCGACAGTTCTCTTTAAATCTGCATTTGTCATCCAAGAAGAAGGGGCAAGGCTTCAGAGACTTGTGAGTTGGGTAGAGGTACAGCACTCTGACTCCTGCACTGCCATCTTCCAGCTCCTCTGTCCCCACAATCATGGCATTATGGTACTCCAGAGTCCCCCAAGAACTGTAGTAGGGAGCTTTAACCTTCATCCCACTCAATTCTTCCTCTTCTTCCTCCTCTCTGTCTGACTCTCTCTCTTCTTCGCTGTACTTTGATTCACTTTTGCTGTCAGTTTCTCTCTCTGATGCTATCTCATCGTTGTTAGCTGAAGGCTTCTCATCACCTCCAAGCCCAGCAATGGCTTCCTTAAAAGCTGCATACTCCTCATCTTGGGCAGAGCTGTCTGGGTTGGTGTTCTGCTCCAGACCCACTGGGGAGGAGGAAGAGGCAGCGCTGGGATCTAAAGTAGCCAAAAGTTTGCTCTTTTTCACAGACACCAGGCTGGATTCAGTCAGTTCTATCAGCTGCTTTAAATCTTCCTGCAACTGAATCAAGTCTGAGTGCTGCGATGGGTCGTGGCCTGCCCCTAAAGCCAGCTCCACTTGCTGCAACTGGGCATTGTAGGTCTGAATGGCGGCTTCCAGGTTCTCTTCATCCATTATCAGCAGAATAAAGGTGTAAACACACCCGAACCGTGTCGTTCCCGGGAGCTCAGAACATAGTCAGACTTAAGACGAGCAGCGTCTTGGATAACGACCCCTTGATCACAGAAGCTAACGTATACCGCGCCGTCCCGCTTTCTCCCTCGGAAGTAACCAGGTTGATGCAGCAAACAGACGGCGAAAGAGTCCCTGAGGAGAGGCCGGGGCCTGCCCTCCCCTGCCACGGCGCCCGCTCGATCACACTGCCCGACCTCACCACCGCTCCCTTCGCAGCCTGAGGTCCTGCAGCCCGATCTCTCCACCACGGGGGCTAAGAGAAATCCCCAACCCCGACGTCGCCCCAGCCGCTGCGTTCACCGCTCAACTCCCCCTTCCCCGCCTATGCCGCCGCCATGACGCCCCGCCGACTTCCGGCCCCCAGCCGGGGTACTTCCGGTTTGTCTAGCCAACCGCATTGCGCCACTCAGCAGCGAGACCGCCCCCGCTGATGCGCTGTGGTGATGGGCTCCCACGGCGCACCGTGGCGCGAAGCACTCTGGGAGTTGCAGTCCTCCCGCCAGCCCCGGCCCGGGCCGCGGCGGCACCAGAACTACCTTTCCCAGAGTGCGCCGCGCGGGATGGCGCCGGCGGCCGGGGCCGGCAGGCAGCGGTGAGGACCTGCGGCGGGACGCCGCTACGGGACCTGGTGAGAGGCCGCGGGCTTCGGGCTCTGCCTTCCGCCTTCTGTGCTCGGGGGACGAGTAGAAGCCGTGGTGCGGGGCCGTGAAGAACGGCTGGGCTTGGGACGGGCCTGCGAGGTGCTGCCGGTCCGGTCCGGCCTGGCCTGGCCTCGGACTTTGCTCCGGCTGTGAGGGGGAGGCGGTGAGGAGCGCTGGTGTTCCCCTCTGCCCTGCCAGGCTGTGGCAGGGGAGGGATCTCCTGGGGCTGGTGGTTGAGCACGCCTAGGATCCCTTGCAAGGGCAGCAGGCCTGGGGGGTGTCCCTAGCCTGAGGCCTTGGTGCCTTCCCGGGGGCGGCGTGGAGATGGAGCGACCCCCTCGCTCTGCGGGCAAAGCCCCCGCGCCCTGAGGTGCCCTGTCCTCACCCGGAGTGCCCCAGGCTGAGAAATCCCTTGCTTCTGGCCTGGAATGCCTCTTTCCCCCTCTCGGCAATGTTGTTTGACTTCAAAGTGATTGTTTATCTGCACGCTTGCTCACAGACAGCTGCCTCGCAAAGACTTTGCCTTGAGGTTCGTTTTTTGTGTATTTAAAGAGGAGAGCTGTTGCAATGTTCTGTGAGTCAGCTCTAGCACTCGGTACCAAAACTTCCTGAATCTCAGTAAATCTCTGCTTTGGTAGTGCAAATCCAACAACAGCCCCCGGGGCCCTTCTGGAGCTGTTAGTGTTGCTTCGTCTCGAGGTGGCTCTGGTGCTCTTGGTTTGTCAGCTGGCCTCTCTCATCTTCGTGGCATTTAAGATGACAAAATACTTCTGTGGTGGGAATCATAACAGGAGATTGTCACTGGATAAGGTTTAACTCAAGCAGAGGGATTTATCTGCCTTGAAGAGATGCTGCACTGAGTTGAACATTAAAGATCCCATGATGCTGTTTCCTGGCTTAGGAGCAGGGAGTGGGGCCCTGGCCTGTACACTCTCGCCCAAAATGCCCTTTCTGGCTCTCTACAGCTCCCTGAAAGGAGGCTGGAGCCAGGTGGGGGTTGGCTTCTCCCAAGGAACAAGCAACAGGACAAGAGGAAATGGCCTCAAGTTGCCCCAGGGGAGGTTCAGGCTGGACATGAGGAACAATTTCTGCCCAGTGGTGGAGTGTCCACCCTTGGATAGTTTTCAGAGCCATGGAGCTGTGGTGCTGAGGGCCGTGGTTTGGTGGTGCCCTGGCAGTGCTGGGTTGGACTCCACATTCTGGGTAAATCTTATCCAACCTTTTGATTCTATGATTTATTCATCTGGTGCTGGGGAGAACCTGTGCTGTGGGCTGAGAGCCTTTTGGAGCTGTTTGCTAATGGCTCCCTGGTACCTGTTGCAGGAGCAGGATGTATACTCTGCTGTCTGGCCTCTATAAATACATGTTCCAGAGGGATGAGTACTGCATCTTGATCCTTGGCTTGGACAATGCTGGCAAAACTGTAAGTGCTGTTTATCCCTAAGTGTGTGGAGGCTACAGGAAACTGCAAACATCCTCCTCAGACAAAACTGCCAGCAGGCAGGTCAGTGGTGTGAGGTATTTCAGTGATGTCACACCCAAGAGTCAGCTTTTGCCTCTTGCTTACATCGGGCAGAAGCTCTCAGAGCCATAGCTGAGGGTTTGGTCATCCACCTGCAATCCCTTCTTGCCTTGCTGAAGCAGGAGAGGGCTTTGTTCCAGGGGTAGGATCTGCTGGGGGGAGGGTCACTGCAGCTTTGGGGGAGGGCTGCTGCAGCTGGGAAACTGTTTGAGTAAGCTTTGATTTCTTGTTCCTTTCTCAGACCTTCCTCGAGCAAACTAAAACCCGATTTAACAAGAACTACAAAGGGATGAGCTTGTCCAAGATCACCACCACTGTTGGCTTGAACAGTGAGTACAGCTGTTTGCAGGGCTGGCAGCTTCCCTGCACAGCTCACCAGCAGCTGCTTCTTGTCTGAAACCTCTCAGAACTGGCAAGGGCAAAAATAAAATCCTAGACTCCCAGAATGGGTTTGGGTTGGAAGGGACCTTAAAGCTCATCCAGCTCCAAGCCCCTGCCATGGGCAGGGACACCTCCCACCAGCACAGGCTGCTCAAGGCCTCATCCAGCCTGGCCTGGAACACCTCCAGGCAGGAGGCAGCCACAGCCTCCCTGGGCAGCCTGTGCCAGAGTCTCCTCACCCTCACTGGAAACAATTTCTCCCTCCTCTCCAGTCTCAGTCTCCTCTCTCCCAGCTCATTCCCTCTCATTCTGTCACTCCCAGCCCTTGTCCAAAGTCTCCCCCTAGCTTTCCTGTAGCTCCCTTCAGCTACTGGAAGGCTTCTCCGTGGCCTCCCTGGAGCCTTGTCTTCTCCAGGCAGAGCAGCCCCAATTCTCCCAGCCTGTCCCCAGTTGCTGGAAGCAGAGATTTTACCTCCCAGCTCCTCACCTCTTTTTGTAAGAGACTAAACCAGGATCTCCTAGGTTAGGAATTAACACCCCCAGAGTCTTACAAGCCAAGTATCCCCCTGGAGTGCTGCACTCAGAGACTGAGCTGAGTTTCCCTGGTTCTGATACCTGCCCTGAGGTGAGTCTGGCATCAGTGCCTTGGGGAACACTTTGCCTCTTCTTCCCTTTCTCCCCAGTCGGTACTATCGACGTTGGCAAGACCCGCCTCATGTTCTGGGATCTGGGTGGACAGGAGGAGCTCCAGGCTCTGTGGGACAAGGTTGGAGATGTATTTTATTTCCTTTTAGACCTCTCTGTGGCTCTTAGAATAGATTCCTAAGGTGGTTTGGGTTGGAAGGGACCTCCAAAGGTCACCCAGTCCAACCCCCTGCACTCAGCAGGGACATCCTCCTGGAGCAGCTTGCTCACAGCCTCCTCCAGCCTCACCTTGGACATCTCCAGGAAACAACTGGCTCTAACTGCTTGATTTCCAAATTAAAAAGCAACCAGGAAGAGGACCAAAGAGTCCTGTGGGGATAGATTTACTGTGGATAAATTAACTGTGGATGGATTTACTCTTCTCTGTGTTTTCCTTTCAGTATTATGCTGAATCTCATGGAGTGATCTATGTTATTGACTCCACTGATGAGGAGAGGCTCTCAGAGTCTAAAAGAGCTTTTGGTGAGCACCTTCCTTTACCTCTGCTGTGAATTTGGTGATGGATTGTGGCACTCCTCTCTCATCACTGTCACATCTCTTCCTGTGTCCTTGAAGTGAGCTGTGTGAGGACACATCTGGAGGGCTTTTGCACTTCTTTTGTTGCAGTCTGGTCTGGGTTGCTTTTGCCTGTAGTGGTCTTGAGTCTGTGCTCTGCTCATGGGTTTGGATGTTTTAATTCCTTACTCTGTATTTGGCTCCTCAGTGATCCTTTGTAACCTGCATGTGGGTCAAAACAGAGTTTGATCTGGAAAAAAATTCTGTGAAGAAAATAGACCCAAAGGGTTCTGTCAAATGCAGCCATGGTGTGAGACCTTCTTGCTTCACCCCTGGGTCCAGCTCTTCTGTGTCAGGCATTTGCACAGCTTCATCTTCCAGAGCTGGCTAAGCCTCTGGTTTTCTTCTTGTTCTTTGTAGAGAAGATGATCACCAGTGAAGCCCTGGAGGGAGTTCCCATTCTGGTGTTAGCTAACAAGCAGGATGTGGAGGTAAGGTTATTGCAGGTTTCCTTCTTAGGTCAGCAAATGAGCCTTGGAGAGGCGAGTTCTGCATTCACCTGAACTTTGTTTCTCTGGCCTGGACTGATCTTGGAATGTAGTCTTTGTTTTAATCCCTTTCTCCTCCAGCCCTTCTCCAGTGGCATCAACTGCAGCTGCATCCATCTGGGTGCTTTGAACTTTGTATGCAAACAGAGCAGCCTGTTAGCTGTGGCAGGCTTTTCTTGGCCTGTGACTTGCTGTTTGGGGAAGGCTCCAAGGTGTCCTCTGGTGGCATTGCAGGGCTCAAAGAGGCTGAGCAGGAAGCTGGGGACAGACTTTTGCCCAGGGCCTCTTGGGACAGGCCAAGGAGTGATGGCTTGAACTCCAAGAGGGAGATTCGTCCTGGAGAGAAGGAAGACATATTCAACCCTGAGGGTGGGGAGAGCCTGGCCCAGGCTGCCCAGAGAGCTGGGAGCTGCCCCTGCCTGGCACCACTGCAGCTCAGGTTGTTTGGGGCTGTGAGCAACCTGCTGTGGCTGGGGATGTCCCTGCTGGCTGCAGGGGCTTGGACTGGATGAGCCTGAAAGGTCCCTTCCCACCCAAGCCAGGTATTCTCTGACTCTTGGTGCTGTTGTTTCCTGTTTAACCAGAGCCCCCCAGCTGTTTGGTGCCCTTTGTTTATGCTGCTGCACCACTGACAGCTGTTCTCATAACAAAGGTCTGTGGTGCAAGAGCAGCATCCTTTCCCCTTAACCAGATAAGATCTGCTCAGTGCAACACTGTTTGTCCTCCAGCATTCCATCCCTGGCTGCAGGGGATGCTGCTTCCTGAGAGCTTAACTTGGACTCTTCCTAGCACATCCAGAGCTGCACAACTCTTCCTTTGCCAAGTTAGTGGCTGCTACAGTGGGACGGTTGAGGTGACACATCCAGGGCTGCCCTCATCTAGCCTGGCATGGAAGAAAGGGAAAGAGAATGCCTCAAGTGGTTGGGACTTGAGTAGGCTGCCCAGGGAGGTTGTGGAGGCCTCCTCCCTGGAGGTGTTCAAGGCCAGGTTGGATGAGACCTTGAGCAACCAAGCCAAGCTGAGATTCACCCCTGCCCATGGTGGGGGAGGTTGGAGCAGATGATCTCTAAGGTCCATTCCAACCTAAACCGTTCCACAGATCATGTCCTGACCCTGGAACCCCAGTCCTGCAGTTGGAGTCACGAATCTCTAGATGGAGCCAGAGTCCTTCAGTGGAAGCTGGAGGCCCAGCCTTGGCAGCCGGGGCCATGGAGCATCGGTTCTAAAGCGTGCCAGTCCTGCCCAGCTGCTGCCCCTGGCCCTTGCACCTGCCCCAGCCAGTGCCCTTGGAGGCAGCAGTTAGAATGCCATAGGGATCCCTTTGGCTTTGCAGGAGGACTTGGTTACACTTCCCAGGTGGAGCACCCCAGAGCTCTGTGGGTGGTCACAAGATTCTCCAGTCGCAGAACTAAACCACAGTCCCACTTGCCAGGGTGAGAGTGAGGCCGAGCTCCTGCTGGGCTGGACCGGGCTGGGCTGGCCTGGGGGGCATTTCTGGGCTGTTTTGCTGCGTGGAACTCGGAATAGGAACTCTTCTGTCTCTCTGCAGCTGCTTTGCAGGGCATTCTCTTGGGGAAGCTGAGCTTCCTCTCAGCTGTTTGGTGGATACCAACTCCTCAGGAAGGTCAGCTGTGGATTTCACTGTCGTGAGGGTACCTTGCTGATGTGATCACAGAACCAGCCTCCCTGCTCTGCCTGTGGTTTGTGTGGTTTCAGCTGGGAAACAAAACAGCTGTAAACAAATATCTAGTGCTGCAGATAGGGAGGTGGAAAAGAAGGGGAACTTGGAAGCTGAAGCTGACATTTCTCCCAAGCATGAGAAGCTGAACTGCTCCTCTTTGGTGGCTAATCTGCCTCATCCCCTGCTGTGAGACCAGAGTCCTGCTTGTGGCTTCCTGTTGAACATTCAAACAGAGCTTCTCTGAATTGATGGCTCAGCGGTGTTCCCCCTCTGCTCTGTTACTCTGCTTCATCCCAGGGGGAAGTGAGGAGATTCCAAACAGCATCACAGAGTCAGTTTGGCTGGCAGAGCCCTTTGAAGTTCATCCAGTCCAACCATTCTTTACCAAGCCTGGTTGAAAACCATGCTCCTCAGCACCACATCTCTGCCTCTTTGAAACACCTCCAGGGATGGGGATCCAGCAATCTCCCTGGGAGCCTGCTCCAGTGCTGGAGAACCCTTTCAGTGAAGAAAAGGATGGATGAGGCCTTGAGCAACCTGGTGCAGTGGAAAGTGTCTCTGCTCACGACAGGGAGCTTGGAACTAAAGGATCTTTAAAGTCCCTTCCAACCCAAACCATTCTAGGACCCTCAGAAGTTGCTTCTCATATCCAACCTAGACCTCCTGGTGCAGCTTGAGGCCTTTTCCTCTTGTCCTGTTCCTTGGCAGAAGTGACCAACCCCACCTCACTCCATCCTCCTTTCAGGGACTTGTAGAGAGCCAGAAGGTCTCCTCTGAGCCTCCTCTTTTCCAGCTTGAACAACTCCAGTTCCCCCAGCTGCTGCCCACAGAACCTGTTCTCCAGAGCCTTCAGTACTGTGGTGTGGTACCACAGGACTGCAGGTGGTGCAGATGGGTTTGGCCAGGCAGGGTGGTGCCATCCTGGGGGAATCTGAGCTCTGGATGTGGGGGGATTCAGTTTGGGAGAAGGTCCCCATCTCCTTTGGCACAGAAAACAAGCTCTCCTCTGCTTTCCCCTGCAGACTTGTCTGTCGATCCCTGACATCAAGACAGCCTTCAGTGACTGCATCATCAAAATTGGGAAGAGAGACTGCCTGACCCAGGCCTGCTCTGCTCTGACTGGGTGAGTATGGGCATGGGGATGGCTGGGTTAGCAAAACAGCTGCAGGGTGGCACACAGGCAGGGCAGCACAGTGAGATTTAATCACCCCTGAGAAGGATCTGTGCTTCCTTCCCAGCACTGACAGCTGCTTCCTCCTGAATCCTGAACTTCATCTCTAAAACCTTCCTATGAAAGAAACAGAATGAAAATCAGAGAGCCCTAAAATGGTTTGGGTCAGCAGGGACCCCCAGAGCTCACCCAGCCCAACCCCTGCACTCAGCAGGGACATCCTCCCCTGGAGCAGCTTGCTCACAGCCTTCTCCAGCCTCCCCTTCAACAGCTCCAGGCATGGGGCCTCAGCTCCCTCCCTGGGCAACCTGCTGCAGTGCTCCAGCAGCCTCCTGCTGCACAACTTGCTCCTCACATCCAATCTCAATCTGCTCTGCTCTCATTTCAAACCACTGCCCCTGGTCCTGTCCCTGCAGGCCTTTGGGAGCAGTCCCTCTGCAACCTGCTTGTAGCCCTTTAACCACTGGGAGGCTGCTCTGAGGTCTGCCTGGAGCCTTTTCTACTCCTGGTTGAGAGCAGCAGGACTGAGGGGTGTGTGGAGATGTTGCTGCTTCTCCTCTCTCATCCCTTCTCCACACCCAATCACTTGGCAGTCTTTGCAGCCCCTGGGTTTTGTGTAAGCACTGAGCTGCAGCTGGAGCTGCTTGTGCAGGAGAGGTCTCCCAGTGCTGGCAGAGCCACTCTGCTGCTCTGGCCTGCAGGAGAGCTTTGTCATGTAGGCAACACAACAGCCCCTGAGTGTTCTCACTGAGCACACCTGTGGTTTGGGATGCAGCTTGGGAGTCTCAGGATTACATAGGCACACACTGTGACTTAGCCCAACCTTGGGAGGAGCAGCTGGGGGAGCTGGGGGTGTTCAGCCTGGAGAAAAGGAGGCTGAGGGGGAGACCTTCTGGCTCTCTGCAGCTCCCTGACAGGGGCCAGGTGGGGACTGGTTTCTTCTCCCAAGGAACAAGCAACAGCACAAGAGAAAATTACCTGAAGTTGCCCGGGGCAGGTTTAGGTTGGCCATGAGGAACAATTTCTTCTCCTTGAGGTTTGTCAAAGCTTGTCCAAGCTGCCCAGGGCAGTGGTGGAGTCTCCATCCCTGGAGGGTTTTCAGTGCTGTGGAGCTGTGGTGCTGAGGGCCATGGTTTGGTGGTGCCCTGGCAGTGCTGGGGTAAGGCTTGGGCTCCGTGAGCTTCAAGCTCTCTTCCAACCAAATTAGTTCCATGATTCTATTTTCACTCTCACAAACCATCTCTGGTTTTGTCCAGGCTAAGCAAAGGATGAGAAAAAGCTTCTTAAACCATGGGAAAAGTCCTCTTGCTTTGCTGAGAGCCAGAGATGCCAATCAGCAGAGGAATGACCACAACAATGGTGAAGCACTGTCTGGAGGAGAAGGCTTAGATAATCCTCTCCTGCAGTGCAGCATTTCCCAGCCACTTCTATTTTTGATCTCTCTGGAATTTCCTTCAAAGTTTCAGCCTCAGTTTGCTCAAAAAGTTTCAGTTGTGGAAGTGGTGGCTGGGCAGCTGTGGAGAGCTCAGTGAGAGGGTGACCAGCAGCCCCAGCTCTGATGACTGCAAACAGCTGGAGCCAGGAGTGGAAGGCTTGGTCCAGCCAGCCTGAGGCTTGTAGCCAAACTAACCTCAGAGCAGCTGACAAGTGGTTTGAGGCTTGTTCTTCCCAAGCTTTCCACAGAGCTGGTGACTAAATTTGATGTAGATGTGCACAGACACCAGGAAAATAAAGGATGGAGTTTCCATGGTGAGGAGGAGGAGGAGGAGAGCAGGTCCTCATTGTTTGTGTCTGTTGGAAACCAGCAGGGATGGCAATGAAAAACTGCAGGGCAGAACCTTCTTCTGAGGGGCTACATGAACCTGGCTGCTGGAGGTGCTCTTGGCTGGCTGTTGCCTTTGGGCTTGGCTGGCTGCTGGAGGTGCTCTTGGCTGGCTGTTGCCTTTGGGCTTGGCTGGCTGTTGAATATAGAATAGAATTAACCAGGTTGGAAAAGACCTTTGACATCATCAAGTCCAACCTAGCACCCAACACCATCTGATCAACTCCACCACGGCACCAAGGGCCTCATCCAGGCTCTTCTTAAACACCTCCGGGGATGGGGACACCACCACCTCCCTGGGCAGCACATCCCAAGGGCCAATCTCTCTTGCTGGGAAAAATTTCTTCCCTCACATCCAGCTTGAACCTCCCTGGCACAGCTTGAGACTGTGTCCTCTTGTTCTGGTGCTGGGTGCCTGGGAGAAGAGACCAACCCCCAGCTGGCTACAACCTCCCTTCAGGGAGTTGGAGAGAGCAAGAAGGTCTCCCTGAGCCTCCTCTTCTGCAGGCTAAGCAACCCCAGCTCCCTCAGCCTCTCCTCCCAGGGCTGTGCTCCAGACCCCTCCCCAGCTTTGTTGCCCTTCTCTGGACACCTTCAGCAGCTCAACATCTTTCTACAGGGGCCAGAGCTGGACACAGAGGACTCAGGATGTCAGCCTGACCAGTGCTGAGTGTCCTGACCAAGCAGCAGGCTGGCTGGGCGCCGGCAGCTGGGTGGGCAGGTGCTGGGCGCCGGCAGCTGGGTGGGCAGGTGCTGGGCGCCGGCAGCTGGGTGGGCAGGTGCTGGGCGCCGGCAGCTGGGTGGGCAGGTGCTGGGCGCCGGCAGCAGGCTGGGTGGGTGCCGGCGGGTGGGTGCCGGCAGGGCGGGCGCTGGCAGCTGGGTGGGCAGGTGCTGGGCGCCGGCAGCAGGCTGGGTGGGTGCCGGCAGCTGGGTAGGCAGGTGCTGGGCGCCGGCAGCAGGCTGGGTGGGTGCCGGCGGGTGGGTGGGCAGGTGCTGGGCGCCGGCAGCAGGCTGGGTGGGTGCCGGCGGGTGGGTGGGCAGGTGCTGGGCGCCGGCAGCAGGCTGGGTGGGTGCCGGCAGCTGGGTAGGCAGGTGCTGGGCGCCGGCAGCAGGCTGGGTGGGTGCCGGCGGGTGGGTGCCGGCAGGGCGGGCGCTGACCGCCCCTCTCCTCGGCAGCCGGGGCGTGCACGAGGGCATCGAGTGGATGGTGA
>JAWKAJ010000130.1:0-35000 GCA_033816785.1 Picus viridis
TCATTTTATGCAGGTTATTGACAGAGATCTTAACAACATTAGCATGAGTTTAACGTGCAGACTCTTCTTTTTAGTAGACATAACAACTGTTGTGTCCCACCTGATATGAAGTCCCTGTCTTGCACAAAGAAAGGTTAAAAAAACAAAGCTGGAGATGTTACAGGGGTTTAGAGTCCAATAAGATTTATGTTATGGCAGATGCATTATATAACATGTCTCTAAACTATGAACCTTCTCTGGTCCCGCTGTGTATCTCATAACAAGGGTTGTTTGCAGGCCCGTAGATCAACTTTCTATATGCAATGAATTATTTTTCTGTCACCAAGGTTGGAGAGGGTTGAGAGATCATCAAGTGGTTAACCTGGCTCACCACCCACCCACCATCTTCCTCCATCCTCAAATTCCCTTCTTGAAATTAAGAAGAAAAAGGGGTTGGTGTGATCTCCACACCTCCCGCAGGTGACCAGAGGCTCCAAGTAGGGAGATGACCTCTCAGTGAAACTTTCCTCACCTCAAGCCTAAACTCCTGCAGCAGCTGAGACATGTGTGCGCGGTGACCAACCCCCCCGTGTGCCCCCCCAGCTTTTCAGTAGTTGTAGACAACAATAAGGTCTCCCCTCATCTTCTCAGGCTAAAACTATTTTAAATTAAGCAGTAATGGGATATTTTAAGCACAGCCTTCTGCATCTGATTCATGGTTTGTTAAATCAATTTGATAGAGCAAATCTCAATTCTTGCATCTAAAATTGAACATAAGAACTATGTACAAACTAGGGAACATTTGTTAAAAGTCCTCTGCTTTCTTTTATTTTCCTACCATATTCATTTGTGTTCCTTGTCTTCTGATACTGATAAATTTATATCCTAAATATTATCCATGGTGGAGTGGGGGGAGCTAGGGTGATGAGAAATTTTTGCCTTTTTTTGCCTTTGCCTATGCTAATTTGAAGAATGAGATGGATTTTACACACTTATGAGTTCCTCATAAATAACAGTGATGCTTTTCTAGCAATCTCATGCCTCTTCTTGTAGCACCATAAATGTTTCTGAGATAAAAAAAAAAAAACAAAAAGAACAAAATTGTCTTTTTGAGTGCAGTCAGTGTTGTGCATATGACAACGTAGTATGCAGGCATCACTTATAAAAGATTTATGAGTGATAGTATAAAAAATTTTCTACTGAAAAAAGAAAGTGAAAGCTGTGCTGTGGAACCTGCTTGATTTTAACCTTAAATTGTTCAGTTCTCAGCGTAATATACATCATTTGAGATTCAGATGGGATTTAGTTACAGGCCTACAATGCATTTGAAGTGCTGCTCAAGTCTCGCGGCGCAATGTTTTGGATTGCTTATGCAATCTGACACTTAAAATCTGTAATTACTAGTAACCTGACGAGTCTCTCAACTGGTCTTAAAAACGGCTTTCAGAAGTTTACAAATGGGTCAGTCTTGGACTAATTTTTGTTTTCAGCCAGATTAAGATTTGAAGCTTCACAAATCCCTGAGCTGTCCAGATGTTACTGAAATGTGTCACCATGTTTAAAACAATGGCCTTTGCCTCCCCGAGCCTTGGTTTGGCTTCGCAGAATCGCAGTAGAGTTGGGAGGAGACCTCAAGATGATCCAACCCCACTGCGTGTCACCTAAATTAGTTCACACAGGAACATGTCCAGGCGGGACTGGATCTCCAAAAAAGAGAATTACCCAAATTATCACAATCAGAAAAAACTTTCCTCATGTTCATATGTGGAACCTCCTATCTCCAGCGCACCCACCCTACTGGTCTATCTGAGCACATTACTGAGAGCAGAGGCTAGCTCCATCCTCCTGACCTCTTACTCACATATTTATAAACATTAATGAGTGACCTCCCAGTCTCCTCCTCTCTAGAAAAAGACCCATTTCCTTCAGTCTTTTCAATATAAGAGATATTCCACACTATTAACCATCTTGTGGCTCTGTCTTGGACTCTTCAAGCAGTTCCTTGTCCTTCTTAGAAACTGCAGACACAATATTCAGATGTGGCTTCACCAGGCAGAAATAGAGGGAGGATGAAATCTCTCAACTCTATCCACCCTCATCTCACCCAGGGGTCTGCTGCCTTCCTGGCGCAGGGCGCTTTCTGGCTCATGGGCATCCTTCTGTCCACCAGGACTCAGGTCACCCAGGTCCTGCTTCCCTTGAGCTGCCCTGTAGGTCAGTCCTATATACTGATACATGGGGTTGTTCTTCCAGGTGCAGGCTACACGTATTTATTAAAATTCTCCCCTGCCTTGCTCTACGGCCTGTCCAGATCCCCTTGGCGGCACAGTCTTCGAGGTGTCAGCCCTCTCCTCTCAGTTTCGTATCATCAGAAAGCCTGCTGACAGCCTTGTTGTTCTCATTCAGGTCATTGATAAATGTACCGAGGCTAGTATACTTAGTCCCAGTATAACCCCGTGAGGACCCCATAGACACTGGCCTCCAGCAGACTCTGTCCACATTGACCCATGACTCTGACTTCTCGCTCTGCGTTTTTCGCATTCCACCTCATACCTGTCATCAGACCACACTTTCTCAGTTTACCTGCAGGGAACCTTGCGGAAGATATTGATCAAATGCTTTTAATGAAAATCAAGCTAAAACCACATCCTCTGCTCTACTGCTCATCTATCCACCTGGTTATGTCTTCATAAGGCTATCAGGTGGTTACACTGCCCTCCTATGCTGAAACTGACCTCCTCTCATGACACTCTCTTATCCCCTTGATATGCTAATAAGATGGCATCAAGAATAAGAGAGTCATGAGGATCAGTCAGCATGGGAAAAGGCGTAGCCAACCTGATAGCCTTTTATGAAGACATAACCAGGTGGATAGATGATGGTAGAGCAGTGGATGTGGTTTGGCTTGATTTCATTAAAGCATTTGGCACCATCTTCCATAGCACCCTTGCAGGTAAACTGAGAAAGTGTGGTCTGGATGATCAGGTAGTGAGGTGGAATGTGAACAGGCGAAAGGAAAAGAAGTAAGAGTCATGGTCAATGGGACAGAGTCTAGCTGGAGGCCAGTGTCTAGTGGGGTCCCTCACGGGTTGGTACTGGGACTAGTACTATTCGGTACATTTATCAATGACCTGAATGAGGGAACAACAGAGAGCACTGTCAGCAGGTTTTCTGATATGAAACTGAGAGGAGTGGCCCGACTACCTGAAGACTGTGCTGCCATTCAGTGGGACCTGGACAGGCTGACTGGGCAGGGAGAATTTTAATGAAATACAACAGGGCATGTGTAAGGAGTGCCTTGCACCTGGAAAGAACAACCCCTTGTATCAGTATAGGTAGGGGACTGACCTGTTGGAGGGCAGCTCAAAGGAGCAGGACCTGGGTGACCTGAGAGTCCTGGTGGACAGAAGGATGCCCATGAGTCAGAAATGTGCCCTTGTGGCCAGGAAGAACAGCAAATGGTATCCTGGGGTATATTAGAAGGTGGTAGGTTGAGAGAGATTCTCATCCTCCCTCTATTCTACTGGTTAGGCCACACCTTGGGTACTGTGTCCAGTTCTGGGCCCCTCAGTTCAAGAAGGACATTGAGACTCTTGAACTGTCCAGAGAAGGGCAACGAGGCTGGGGAGGGGTTTGGAGCACAGCCCTGTGAGGAGAGGCTGAGGGAGCTGGGGTTGCTCAACCTGGAGAAGAGGAGGCTCAGGGGAGACCTTCTTGCTCTCTACAACTCCCTGAAGGGAGGTTGTAGCCAGGTGGGGATTGGTCTCTTCTCCCAGGCAACCAGCACCAGAACAAGAGGACACAGTCTCAAGCTGTGCCAGGGGAGGTTTAGGCTCAAGGTGAGGAGAAAGTTCTTCCCAGAAAGAGAGATTGGCCATTGGAATGTGCTGCCCAGGGAAAATCATAGAATCATAGAATCAGTCAGGGTTGGAAGGGACCACAAGGATCATCTAGTTCCAACCCCCCTGCCATGGGCAGGGACACCCTACACTAGATCACGCTGGCCAGAGCCTTGTCCAGGCTGGGCTTAAACACCTCCAGGCACAGGGCCTCAACCACCTCCCTGGATAACCCATTCCAGGGCTTCACCACTCTCATGGGGAAGAACTTCTTCCTCACATCTAGCCTGAATCTCCCCATTTCCAGCTTCATTCCATTCCCCCTAGTCCTATCACTACCTGAGATCCTGAGAAGTCCCTCCCCAGCCGTCCTGTAGCCCCCTTCAGATACTGGAAGGCCACAATGAGGTCACCTGGGAGCCTTCTCTTCTCCAGACTGAACAGCCCCAACTCCTTCAGTCTGTCCTCATAGGAGAGGTGCTCCAGCCCTCTGATCATCCTCGTGGCCCTTCTCTGGACACGCTCCAGCACATCCACATCCCTCCTGTAATAGGGGCTCCAGAACTGGACGCAGTACTCCAGGTGGGGTCTCACCAGAGCTGAGTAGAGGGGAAGAATCACCTCCCTTGACCTGCTGGTCACACTTCTCCTGATGCAGCCCAGGATCTGATTGGCTTTCCGGGATGCAAGTGCACATTGAGAGCTCATGTTGAGCTTCTCCTCCACCAGCAAAGGTGGTGGTGGTGGAGTTACTGTCCCTGGAGGTGTTCAAGAGGGGATTGGACGTGGCACTTGGTGCCATGGTTTAGTTAGTCCTGAGGTGTTGGGTGCTAGGTTGGACTTGATGATCTTTGAGGTCTTTTCCTACCTTATTGATTCTATGATTCCTCACAGGCACTCTCTGCAGCCTTGCTCCTCTTGGGTCTGCAGCCACATGTTTCTTGAGGTGTAAGGCCAGGAACTGGTCTCAGTGATCCAGCTGAAGGGCTTATTCCTCCATGCCTAACATGCAACATATTCATCCAACCCAGACAAATGTTTCTTCTTTCCACAGCTGAGTCACTGCCCCATCACAACCTCCAGCTCTCTTGTGGCAGAGCTGCTACCTGGCTGCTCTCTCCCACTGTCAGCCCATGGAGCTGGTTATTTAAGCATTGGTGCAAATCTGCTCTTGTCTGCACTAAATTGCATCCAGTGTATTTCAAACCATTCCTCTAATTACTGAGACCTCTGAACGTTAATCCTCTCCTCCCTTGTGTCAAGCTGAAGTTCTAACAACGGGACTTTCTACCCCTTCATCCAAATTATTGGTGAAAAACCTGAATAGTCCTGAACTCAGGCCATATCCCTAGGGATCCAGCTCAGTAAATCTTTCCATTTTGGCAGTGGTCACTTGGAAATTGCTCTCTGAGTACTCTCAGTAATTTCATCCAAACCTTTTCACCTTGATTTCCTTATAAGAACACTTCTCTAAAGGAGATGTGTTGTAGCTGCAGCTTCTCCCTACTATGTGGGCAGCAAGAAAACTCTTTTATTACTAGATAATTCTAGATGGATAATACTTAGAAGGGAAACTAACTATCCATGTGTCAGACTGGACTTCAGCTGGCTTCTACCTGTGGAAGATGGCCTACAGGAAGGCTGGGGAGGGACTTCTCAGGATCTCAGGTAGTGATAGGACTAGGGGGAATGGAATGAAGCTGGAAATAGGGAGATTCATTAGATGTGAGGAAAGAAGTTCTTCCCCATGGTGGGTAAGCCATGGAATGGGTTATCCAGGGGAGGTGGTTGAGGCTCCCGTCCCCGGAGTGTTTAAGCCCAGCCTGGACAAGGCTCTGGCCAGCTGCTCTAGTGTGGGGTGTCCCTGCCCATGGCAGGGGGGCTGGAACTAGATGATCCCTTGTGGTCCCTTCCAACCCTGACTGATTCTATGATTCTATGATTCTATTCTAAGATTGGGATGTGACAAAATATTACAGAACCTGCTTAGAATCATAGAATAGAATTCAGAATACAGAATTAACCAGCTTGGAAAAGGCCTTTGACATCATCGAGTCCAACCTATCACCCAACACCATCTAATCAACTAAACCATGGCACCAAGTGCCCCATCCACTCTTCTTAAACACCTCCAGGATGATGGTGACTCCACCACCTCCTGGGCAGCACATTCAAGGGCCAATCTCTCTTTCTGGGAAGAATTTCTTCCCTAACCTCTAGCCTAAACTTCCTCTGGTGCAGCTTGAGACTGTGTCCTCTTGTTCTGGGGCTGGTTGCCTGGGAGAAGAGACCAACCCCACCTGGCTACAACCTCCCTTCAGGAATTGTAGGCAGCAATAAGGTCTCCCCTGAGCCTCCTCTTCTCCAGGCTAAGCAACCCCAGCCCACTCAGCCTTCCCTCACAGGGCTGTGCTCCAAACCCCTCCCCAGCCTCATTGGCCTTCTCTCTGGACACGTTCAAGTGCCTGCCATGTTATTTCTTGAACTGAGGGGCCCAGAACTGGACACAGGACTCAAGGTGTGGCCTAACCAGTGCTGAGTCCAGGGGCACAATGACCTCCTGCTCCCTGCTGGCCACACTATTCCTGATGCAGGCCAGGATGCCATTGGCCTTCTTGGCCACCTGGGCACACTGCTCGCTCATGTTCAGCCTAGTATCAGCCAGTACCCCCAGGTCCCTCTCTGCCTAGCTGCTCTCCAGCCACTCTGGAGAACTGGGCTAAGGGGGAATGAAAAGCCTCATTGATAAAAGGTGCATAAAAAGATTTATCTTGCCTTCCTTAGCAAAACTGAGACCGAAAAAGTGTTACGGTTGCTGGATAATGAAATAATGCAGGTAATCCCAAAGGAGGGACACAAGCTATTTAAGCTGGGGAGATGGTTGACACAAAGGCAGAGGGGTCTGAGCTGGCTGCTGTCAGCTAAGGCTGGAAACTAGAGGATGTCTCCAGCCTGAGAGCAGTGAGGCTCTGGGACGCCTTCATACAGAGTCACATGCTCAGCTGGCACAAAGATGAAGTTTGAGGAGGGTGAGAAAGAGCTGTAAGCAAAGGGGGAAAACTTGGAGGTTATAGGAATTTAATTCCCATCCTATCTTCTTCTGTTTGAGTAGCCAGTAATCCCTTGATGAGCCTCACAGTGGAGTCTGTTTGCTCTGGCCTGTATCAATGTTTGTCTCATTCAGGGCAGAAAAGCGAACCTGGGAAATGGCAGTTTCGCTCCGAGGAGAAAAGCCCTGGTGCCCTCTCTGCGCGCGCTGAAGGGCAGATCTGCCTCCGCTTTTCAGCAGCCTATTCTTCAGCCATCTTCCATTCATCTTTGGGAACAAGAGCTAAATAACTCCCAGCCCGTTTCATAAGAGAGAAACTAGCCTCTGTAAGAGGTAAGACACTTCTTTTCTTCGCTTGAAACATCATGAACTTTCAAACTTGGCAAGGCTCTGGTGAGTTCGATCTAATAATAAACCCAAACCTTCCATCACAAAAAAGCAATGGGTCTGAACTTGCCTGAACTTGCCTCCAGGGGAGCTGGAATCCAAAGCTCTGTCAATTCCTTCAAAAGCCATTCTCTCCTCTTTGCAAGGACAGGATGTTGTTGTAACAGGGCATCCTTGCTGTTTGCTCAGCCTCCCCTTCCTCGTGATGAAATCCCTCTATAGCCACTCTGGAGGTCCTCCTTCAGCTCCACTTTGGGGCATACAATGTGCTAATCCCCACTCTTTTCTACGAGTGATTTATGAAGGCTTGATGGGCTTTGAGACTCAGCACAGTCTCTGTTTTCCAAATGTGGGTGCAAGGAGAGTGGTGCTTTTCCTGCCAGCGGGAACCTGAAAGACCTGATGGGGTTTTTTTTGCTGGCAGACCTCAATGTCAGTCAAAGCGCGCCAAGCCGCTGCAGAGCAAGAGGAAGCACAAATGTGGCTTTGCTTTTGACTTCCAGGGGGAACCACGGACAATGAAATATTTTGACTTGATTTTTACAGTTCACTTTCTCATTAGCACGATGCAAATGCTCAGCCAGCGATCAGAAATGCCCTTGCTTAATTTGCACTGGGACCTGTTCCGTTAGTAGGGCATAGCTGACATTAGAAGGCCAAAAGGAGAAACAACCACTGCATTAAAGAGTGAGTGAAATAGTTCTTCTTTTCTCATCATATTTTTCTTTTTCTTGAGGTACCAGTTCATTTTTAAAAAAAAAAAAGAAAATGGTCCTAAGCTGATGTGAAGTGTTTATTGTGGGAGGGAGGAGGGGTGGGGAGGGGAGGCTGTGATGTTTAGCCAAAGGTATCTAAATTTAAATTACTAACTTGAGCACATAATCTCCCTAGGCAGCCTGTGAAAGCCAATGGAGAGGGAAAGGGCTCCTCCAGTGAGCTCTTGCTTAAGTGACTAGTGTTTTCTTTTCAGCAGGGCAATACAACAGGTGTTTGGTGTTGTGTTTTACCTTCTTAGTGCTCCTGTTCTCCAGGACAATGTGAAAACCACACGAGGCTCTGAGTATAGCTGCATTTGTTAACCACCCTCTTCCTAACAGTCATTATGCAAACAAAACAAATAGCCCACTCCAATGTGGAATTTGAGGCTCAGAACCTGGGGGCACTGCTGGATAGTAGGCTGAATATGAGGCCACATGGTGGCCTTCCAGTATCTGAAGGAGCTACAAGAAGGCTGGGGAGGGACTTCTCAGGATCTCAGGTAGTGACGGACTAAGGGGAATGGAATGAAGCTGGAGGTGGGGAGATACAGGATGGACATGAGGAGGAGGTTCTTCCCCATGAGAGTGGTGAAGCCCTGAATGGGTTATCCAGGGAGTGGTTGGGGACCCCATCCCTGGAGGTGTTTAAGCCTGGTGGCTGGATGAGGCTCTTGCCACTCTGATCTAGTGTGGGGTGTCCCTGCCATGGCAGGGAGGTTGGAACTAGATGATCTTTGTGGTCCCCTTCCAAACCAACCCTGACTGATACTACTATGACTGGCTGATCTTAAAGGGGTTTTTTTCCCAACCAAAACAATTTCATGGCTCAAACATTAAATAGCTCTTCCTCCACGAAGAATTTCTGAGGTTTCAAGCTAATGCTATTAGAGCCCTCAAATGTGAGAGCAAATGCCCTAAAATGAATAGGACATTTTTATAACTACCCAGTGGTGATTTCAAAGCCAGAGTAATCTGATTAAATACTCTGAATCCAGTTGGCTTCCTCATATCACTCTGTATCAGCTGCAATCTTTTTAATAGCACGAGCCGTGAGGCACAACAACAATGCACCAGGATGGCATATGGTTCCCTGAGACACAATTAAACTTTCATTACTCAAATTATCCCTTAAGAATAATAATTTTGGCTATATATAAATATATTCTTCAGGGCTTTTTTGGTTTATTGTTTTTGTTTGTTTGTTTGTTTGTTTTGTTTCTTTCTTTGCATAAGTCTGACCTAAAATATGCAGAATACAGAATTAAGCAGGTTGAGAAGACCCTCAGGATCATCGAGTCCAGCCTAGAACCCAACACCATCTAATCAACTAAACCATGGCACCAAGCACCCCAGCCAGACTCTTTTTAAATTTCCAATGGTGGTGACTCCACCACCTCCCTGGGCAGCACATTCCAATGGCTAATACCTCCTTCTATGAAGAACTTCTTCCTAACATCCAGCCTAAACTTCCCTGGTGCAGCTTGAGACTGTGTCCTCTTGTTCTGGTGCTGCTTGTCTGGGAGAAGAGACCAACCCCCACCTGGCTACAACACTCCCCTTCAGGGAGTTGAGACAGCCCCCAGCTGCTCCTCCCTCCCCCTCCAGGCTAAGCAACCCCAGCTCCCCAGCCTCTCCTCACAAGGCTGTGCTCCAAACCCTCCCCAGCTTTGTTGCCCTTCTGACACCTTCCAGCAACTCAACATCTTTCCTAAACTGAGGGGCCCAGAACTGGACACAAGACTCAAGGTGTGGCCTAACCAGTGCTGAGTTCAGGGGCACAATGACTTCCCTGCTCCTGCTGGCCACACTGTTTCTGATACAGATTGAGTGGCTTAATCAACAACAGAACAAAAACTGTGCCTGGCTTGCCTCCTTTTATTTTTGATAGAAACCAGTGCCACTCAAAGGGAACAAGTGCTCCTATCTGCTTGTGTGCTGGAGCCTCTGACGTGAGAGAACTGTTTTCATAGCTAAGCCGTGATCTCTACATCCCCAAGATAATAACCAGAAGGCTCACACAGGGGGAAAGCATACCAAAAGCCCATTGCCTGGCTTGTCAAAACCCAGTGTTTGGCACAGGAAAAACCAGACCTTGCTCTGAATATGCCAGCCCAGGAATAGTGTTTCCACTACAGGCTTTAGCTCCCGTTGCACACACCTCAGAAGGGGCAGTGCTCAGTGCGCTCTGCCGTGAGGCAAAGTTCCGAGGGGGGTTCAGCTCCAGCGAGCACTCCTCTTCTCCTATGGCTGCAGTAGATCCCAAGAAACTACATTCATCCTGTAGGTTTTACTTACATTTAGATGCTTGTGGTAGTTTTAGGCTGTGCCTAACGTGGTAGTTTTAGGCTGTGCCTTTAAAATGTAGCTGCAGATTTCGAGCAGAAAAGTAGATGAATATAAATAAATCACTCTCGGGTGTGAAAAGGAAAACACAAGATTGTTCTAAACAAATTCATTGGATAAACGGCTGGGAGAAGAGAAGCTGCATCATAACAATTCTTCACATTTCACTTCCACTCCCATTCCTTTTCTCTTCTCCCCTGATCTTGGTTGTTCTGCTTTGCCTGGGAGAAGGTTAACACTTCTGGCTGGCCTTGAGATAAGACTAACACTGCTTTCTCCCAGCTTCTCTTTCTCTCTCTTGGTACAAGGGGGGTTTGGAAGGTTTGGGGTAGAGCAGTGGAGCAGCTTCCCTGGTCTCTTTTTGACTAGGGGGGTTTCCTCATTATTTGCTAATTGTAAATAACTGTATAATATTGTAACTCCTGTCTGTTTTGTACACATTCATTGCATTCCATTGTAGAGTGTAGTTTTTGCTTGTAAATACAGGTGGGCACAAGCCAACCTCATGAGCTTCAACAAGACCAAGGGCAGGGTCCTGCATCTGGGTCGAGGCAATCCCAGGCACAAATACAGGCTGGGGAGTGACTGGCTGGAGAGCAGCCCTGAGGAGAGAGACTTGGGGGTGCTGGAGGAGGAGAAGCTCAACATGAGCTCTCAATGTGCGCTTGCAGCCCGGAAAGCCAATCAGATCCTGGGCTGCATCAGGAGAAGTGTGACCAGCAGGTCAAGGGAGGGGATTCTTCCCCTCTACTCAGCTCTGGTGAGACCCCACCTGGAGTACTGCCTCCAGTTCTGGAGCCCCTATTACAGGAGGGATGTGGACGTGCTGGAGCGTGTCCAGAGAAGGCCCACGAGGCTGAGCAGAGGGCTGGAGCACCTCTCCTGTGAGGACAGACTGAAGGAGTTGGGGCTGTTCAGTCTGGAGAAGAGAAGGCTCCCAGGTGACCTCATTGTGGCCTTGCAGTATCTGAAGGGGGCTACAGGACGGCTGGGGAGGGACTTCTCAGGATCTGAGGTAGTGATAGGACTAGGGGGAACGGAATGAAGCTGGAAATAGGGAGATTCAGGCTAGATGTGAGGAAGAAGTTCTTCCCCATGAGAGTGGTGAAGCCCTGGAATGGGTTATCCAGGGAGGTGGTTGAGGCCCCGTCCCTGGAGGTGTTTAAGCCCAGGCTGGATGAGGCTCTGGCCATCCTGATCTAGTGTAGGGTGTCCCTGCCCATGGCAGGGGGGTTGGAACTAAATGATCCTTGTGGTCCCTTCCAACCCTGACTGATTCTATGATTCTATGATTCTACAGCTTCAGTTGCTTCTAACTGAGTTGGTCTGGCTAAAAGTTAATGCTGGGGGAAGCTTCAGCCCACCACAGACTGAGTAGAAAAGTGGTAGAATGTGAAGAATTAGCATTGGATGTAAACAGAAAAATAATGATAAGGGCTGAATAATCCCATTGGTCTGATTACTAACATAAAGCCAATTATGTAAACTAACTCTTGGCTCTTTTCTCTCCCTCTATTCTCTCTCTTTTTGACTTCTCTCTAGCAGATACTAGCTGGTGTTTCTGCTAGCTTGCTGACCTTGGCTGCATTCTTTGCTGTGGCTAAGTACTAAAACCTACTAAAAACTACTCTCTGTTCTTCTCTTTTACCTTGTGCAGGGGAAGGGAGCAGAGAAGGGGAAGCTGTTGGTAAACCCCTGGTCTTTGTCCAGGGGGGTTCTTGTGTTGTTTATAAATTGTATAGTTATGTAAATATTGTATCTTTAGAATAGAATAGACTAGAATAGAACAGAATAGAATAGAGGGAGGGAGGGAGTGGAGTGGAGTGAGTGGAGGAGGGAGGGAGTGGAGTGAGTGGAGTGAGTGGAATAGAATGGAATAGAATAGAATAGAATAGAATAGAATAGAATAGAATAGAATAGAATAGAATAGAATAGAATTGAATTGAATTGAATTGAATTGAATTGAATTGGAATTGAATTGAATTGAATTGAATTAACCAGGTTGGAAAAGACCTTCAAGATCATCAAGTCCAACCTATCACCCAACACCATCTAATCAGCTAAACCATGGCACCAAGTGCCTCATCCAGTCTTCTAAACACCTCCAGTGGTGGTGACTTGACAGTCTCCTGGGCAGCACATTCCAATGGCCAATCCTCTTTCTGGGAAGAATTTCTTCCTAACATCCAGCCTATGCCTCTGGCACATCTTGAGACTGTGTCCTCTTGTTCTGGTGCTGCTTGCCTGGGAGAAGAGACCAACCCCCACCTGGTGACAACCTCCCTTCAGGGAGTTGGAGACAGCAAGAAGGTCTCCTCTGAGCCACTTCTTCTCCAGGCTAAACAATCCCATCTCCTCAGCCTCTCCTCACAGGGCTGTGCTCCAAATCCTCCCCCCAGCTTCGTTGCCCTTCTCTGGACACCTTCCAGCAACATTGCATTCCATATTTCTAGTTTTAGTCTGCTTGTAAATACAGCTTCATTTGCTTTCCAACTGAGCTGGTCTGGCAGTTTTGTTTTGGGGATAATTTCAACCCACCACAACGCTTCATGTAGTTTGCAGCAGCTGAATGCACCAGTAATGGCTGCAGTTGCACAGGCCCTTTCATGGTATTGTTGCAGTAGCATTCAGAGAAAAAAATATGTAGGAATAAACACATCATGTCACAGAATAAAAACGAAAAAAGCAGGAGCACCTAGGTTTTGTGGGGGAAAACACCAGGAAGCAAAAGCAAACCCCCCCTGGGGTACTTGTGAAATGCAGCAGGACCCACTGCCTGCACCCTGCCAGCTTCCTGCTGACATCCTCCCACCAACAGGAAAGGCTGAGGGTGAGAGAGAAGTGCTGGAGAAGGGGACTGAGTCACTGGACAACAAGACAAGGTCTCACAGGCCCTCACCTTCCCTCCACACCACCAAGCTGCCTACATTGTAATTTAGGGAGAGTTTATCTCATCTTCCTTGAATGCATCTACTGTTTGAGCTGTAATTATCTTGCTAGGCAACTATTCTGTTATCTGATGTCCTCTCAGGTGGACATTTTTCTGCAGTAATGTGAACTCAGCTGGGCTGAAGGGCAGCCATAAGATTCCTTCTGGCTCACACACCTAAAAGCTTGCATGGATTGACAGTAATTATTCAGACATCTAGGGTTTCTCCTCTCTCAAGGCCTAGAACTGCCCTTCTTCCTTTGTGGACAACTGTAGTCCTTTAGAAATATGACAATTTCATGCAAGATAGATTGGAATGGAATGGAATGGAATGGAATGGAATGGAATGGAATGGAATGGAATGGAATGGAATGGAATGGAATGGAATGAATAGAATGGAATGGAATAGAATAGAATGGAATGGAATGGAATGGAATGGAATGGAATGGAATGGAATGGAATGGAATGGAATGGAATGGAATGGAGTAGGATGGGATGGGATGGGATGGGATGGAATGGAATGGAATGGAATGGAATGGAATGGAATGGAATGGAATGGGATGGAATGGAATGGAATGGAATGGATGGAATGGAATGGAATGGAATGGAATGGAATGGAATAGAATAGAATAGAATAGAATAGAATAGAATAGAATAGAATAGAATAGAATAGAATAGAATTAACCAGGTTGGAAAAGACCTTGAGATCATCAAGTCCAACCTATCACCCAACACCATCTAATCAACTAAACCATGGCACCAAGTGCCTCATCCACAGAATCACAGAATCAACAAGGTTTGAAGAGACCTCAAAGATCATCAAGTCAAGCCTGTCACCACAGCCCCCATGGCTAAACCATGGCACCAAATGCAACGTCCAATCCCCTCTTGAACACCTCCAGTGATGGTGACTCCACCACCTCCCTGGGCAGCACATTCCAATGGCCAATCTCTCTTTCTAGGAAGAACTTCTTCCTAACATCCAGCCTAAACCTCCCCTGGCACAGCTTGAGTTTATGTCCTCTTGTTGTAGTGCTGGTTGCCTGGGAGAAGAGACCAACCCCCACCTGGCTACAACCTTCCTTCAGGGTAGTCGTAGATAGCAATAAGGCCTCCCCTGAGTCTCCTCTTCTCCAGGCTGAGCAACCCAGCTAGGTAGTTGAGCAAAGGTCTGAGCCTGTATGCAGAACCATGGCACTGGACACCCAAACTCTCACTAGACTGAACCAAAAGTTTCAGTTTCTGCCTAACCCCACAGCACCCAGCTTCCCCTGTTTGACTTCCAAGAAGCACAATGAAGGGCAATGAGGCTGGTGAGAGACCTCAAGCACAAACCCTGTCAGGAGAGGCTGAGGGAGCTGGGGTTGCTTAGCCTGGAGAAGAGGAGGCTCAGGGAGACCTTCTTGCTGTCTCCAACCCCCTGAAGGGAGGTTGTAGCCAGGTGGGGGTTGGGCTCTTCTCCCAAGCAAACAGCACCACAGTATCACAGAGGTGATACTGGAGAGTATCTGGAAAGTATCACCAGAACAAGAGGACACAGTCTCAAGCTGTGTCAGAGGAAGTTTAGGCTGGAGGTGAGGAGAAAGTTCTGCACTGAGAGTTGTTAGCCATTGGAATGTGCTGCCCAGGGAGGTGGTGGAGTCACCATCCCCTGGAGGTGTTCAAGAAGGGATTGGATGTGGCACTTGGTGCCATGGTTTAGTCATGAGGTCTGTGGTGACAGGTTGGACTTGATGATCTTTGAGGTCTCTTCCAGTCTCGGTGATTCTGTGATTCTGTGATGTCCGCTTCTGGCACGTGATCCCAAGGAACCCTGCAATCAGAGGTTAGTTTTGCCTAAGGGAAGGTGACTTTTGCTTTGCTACCAGCTTCCAGAGCTGCTCATCCATTTCCTATTGAACTTTCCTCCTCTACCTGCAAAGCAATCGCGGGGCGTTTCATGGGTAGAAAGGATAATTGCTTTAATTAAATATCAAAGATCCCTTTCTTTTGCAATGCAGAGCAAACTCAAAATATCTGGAAGGTAAAGCATATCTTTGCCCCGGATACTCTTGGCAGAGGTTCAGTTGGCTCCTTGGACTTCAGGAGCTCAGGATTAACTCTGGCAGCTCATGACTCAATTTCACTTCCACTGAGCCCTCTCGGAACAAATCACACACTGTTCTGTTGATGCTGGGGAAACAGGGAGATTAATAACAGCCCTCATGCATCAAACTGATCTAACTGTACTGAATTATGTCAGATCCATCTAAATGGACTAGGGGGACTAGGAGGGACTAGGGGGAATGGAATGAAGCTGGAGGTGGGAGATTCAGGCTGGAAGTGAGGAAGAAGTTCTTCCCCCATGAGAGTGGTGAAGCCCTGGAATGGGTTGTCCAGGGAGGTGGTTGAGGCCCCGTCCCTGGAGGTGTTTAAGCCCAGGCTGGACGAGGCTGTGGCCAGCCTGATGTAGTGTGGGGTGTCCCTGCCCACGGCAGGGGGTTGGAACTAGATGATCCTGTGGGTGCAGTGGACACGCTGGAGGGAAGGGATGCCATCCAGAGGGACCTGGACAGGCTGAGAGGTGGGCACAAGCCAACCTCATGAGCTTCAACAAGACCAAGGGGCAGGGTCCTGCAGCTGGGTCGAGGCAACCCCAGGCACAAATCCATGCTGGGCAGGGACTGGCTGGAGAGCAGCCCTGGAGGAGAGAGACTTGGGGGTGCTGGTGGACGAAGCTCAACAGGAGCTCTCAGTGCACTTGCAGCCCGGAAAGCCAATCAGATCCTGGGCTGCATCAGGAGAAAGGTACAGCAGGGCAAGGGAGGGGATTCTCCCCCTCTACCTCAGCTCTGGTGAGACACCACCTGGCGATTGCCTCCAGTTCTGGAGCCCTACAGGAGGGATGTGGACGTGCTGGAAAGTGTGTCCAGAAGGGCCACGAGGCGACAGAGGGCTGGAGCACCTCTCCTGTGAGGACAGACTGAAGGAGTTGGGGCTGTCTGGAGAAGAGAAGGCTCCCAGGTGACCTCATTGTGGCCTCGCAGTATCTGAAGGGGCCTACAGGAAGGCTGGGAGGGACTTCTCAGGATCTGAGGTAGTGATAGGACTAGGGGGAACGGAATGAAGCTGGAAATAGGGAGATTCAGGCTAGATGTGAGGAAGAAGTTCTTCCCCATGAGAGTGGTGAAGCCCTGGAATGGGTTATCCAGGGAGGAGGTTGAGGCCCCGTCGCTGGAGGTGTTTAAGCCCAGGCTGGATGAGGCTGTGGCCATCCTGATCTAGTGTAGGGTGTCCCTGCCCATGGCAGGGGGGTTGGAACTAGATGATCCTTGTGGTCCCTTCCAACCCAGACTGATTCTATGATACTAAATTTGTTTGCATTACAAGGTAGTGGGAGAATCAGTAAATATCATACACCTTGACTTTTCAAAGCCAGGAAAGTATGGTCTGGATTAAACGATTTGAGATGATTGCAAGAGCAGCCATAAGATCCTAGCTGGATAGTAGTTCTCAGTGACACGGGCTCACCACACAGTCAGACCAAAAGGACTGTCAGGCAGCAGTCTGTGTGTCCTGGGGTGCTGAGAGAGCTGGCAGATGATCATTTTTCACCAGTCCTGGCTCACTGCAGAGGTCCCAGAAGACTAGAAACTGGCCAATGTGATCCCCATCCACAAGAAGGGCCAGAAGGAGGAAGCAGCGAATTTCAGGACCATCAGCCCGACCTCAGTGCCAGGCAAGGTTATGGAGCAGGTCATCTTGAGTGCAATCACACAGCACTTACAGGATGGCCAAGGGATCAGGGCCAGGCAGCATGGATTTAGGAAGGGCAGGTCCTGCCTCACCAACCTGATCTCCTTCTATGATCAGGTGACTGCCTGGTGGATGTGGGGCAGGCTGCCTGGGCTTCAGCAAGACCTTTGACATCATCCCCCACAGCAAACTCCTGGCCAAGCTGTCAGCCCCTGGCTTGGACAGCAGCACTCTGTGCTGGGTTAGGAACTGGCTGGAGGGCTGAGCCCAGAGAGTGGTGGTGAATGGTGCCACATCCCACATCCAACTGGCAGCCAGGCACTAGTGGTGTCTCCCAGGGATCAGTACTGGGCCCCATCCTGTTTGTGGTGGAGTAGGAAGGTTCCCCCACACACACAAAAGAATTCCACAGCTAACTCAGCCAGAGAAGCAGATGAAAGCTGTATTTTACAAGCAGATATGGAATGCAATGAATATGTACAAAAACATACAATATTTACAATATATACAGAAACATACAGCAATGTATGTAATACAGGAGATCTTTCCCCAACCCCCACCCCTGCGGCCAGGGGGTTCGGCCTTTCCTCCCTTCTCCCTCCCTACCTCCCCTTTTTTTCCCAAAAGGGTTAGAGAGAGAGAGAAAGGAAGGTAATTAAAAGGGTGAAAACTTGTTAAAGCTCAAAGTGGATGCAAAAATTAGTTTTTCTTATCTGGTTAGCAAGAATCGTCCCTGCGTAGCAAGCTGTTGCTTCAGGGAGAAAAGCAGGCCAGCTCACAGTACAGGGGGAAGAAGAAGACTGACTGCCCCCCCCGACTGAAGGACCAGGCTAGAACCTACAGCCGGGTTCCACCAATGAAATTGGATTAGCATATCTCTTGTTTTCATTTATATATCAAAATATTCAGCCAGAGTGTTCAGAAAGTGTCCCTTTCTTAAAGACACAGCCTAAACCGGTCACACTGTTCAATATCTTTCTTGATGATCTGGATGAGGGGATTCAGTCCATCATCAGAAAATTTGCAGATGACACCAAGTTGGGAGCAGGTGTTGATGTGTTAGAGGGACTCTGCAGAGGGACCTTGCCAGGCTGGACAGATGGGCAGAGTCCAACGGGATGGCATTCAACGAGTCCAAGTGCCAGGTGCTGCACATTGGCCACAGCAACCCCATGCAGTGCTACAGGCTGGGGTCAGAGTGGCTGGAGAACGGCCAGGCAGAGAGGGAGCTGGGGGTACTGGTCGATAGTAGGCTGACTACCACTCTTTGGGCCTGTTCACCCAGCCAGTGCTTTATCCAGCAGAGTGTGAGCTCATCCAAGCCACAAGCAGCCAGTTTGTCCACGAAAATTCTGCGGGAAACTGTGTCAATGACTTTTTGGAAGTCTAGGTGTAGCCAGGCAGAGGTTGGTCTCTTCTCCCAGGCAGCCAGCACCAGAACAAGAGGACACAGTCTCAGGCTGCGCCAGGGCAAGTTTAGGCTGGATGTTAGGAAGAAGTTCTACACAGAGAGAGTGATTGCCCATTGGAATGGGCTGCCCGTGGAGATGGTGGAGTCACCTTCATTGGAGGTGTTCAGGAGGAGACTTGATGGGGTGCTTGGTGCCATGGTTTAGTTGTTGGGTGGGTTGGATTGGTTGATGGGTTGGACGCGATGATCTTGAAGGTCTTTTCCAACCTGGTGTATTGTATTGTATTGTATTGTATTCCATTCCATTCCATTCCATTCCATTCCATTCCATTCCATTCCATTCCATTCCATTCCATTCCATTCCATTCCATTCCATTCCATTCCATTCTAATTTTCCCAACCTGGTTAACTCTGTTTTCTGTATCCAACTACTTAAACCCCAAGCTGACATTGGAAATTTGTACTTAGGTAGAGGTGGCAGTGACAGAATCACGTGACAAGCCCACCCAAGCTCCATGCCAGGACTGCAAACATAGTTTGGCCATCTGGCACCTGAGAGGAGGGTGTTTAAATTGGATTTTAATAATGCATTGCACTGCCTGCTGCCACAATGACTCAAAGGAAACCTGCTATGCTTCCACTTTGAAGGCTGCAGCCTGTGCTGAATCCCAGAGAGGGAGGGAATCTGCTATTTCTTTTCCAAAGGGTGTCAAGCACTTTGCTGCTAAGGAGAAGGAAAAAAAGTGAAAGGAAAAGAACGAAAGGCCAATGAAAGCAAATGGCTTGGGTTTGTCATTTCTGTTTGACAAAGGAAGAAGCAGTTAGGTGGCAGGTGTGTAAATTCCCTGGCAACACTGCTGAACGCAGAACACACACTGATTTGAGGCTGTACTTGGAAATCTTCTACCAGCCAATTTCCTGGAAGGAAACAATCACACCAAACCCTTTATTTCCTCCTGAGCTCTGAAAAGGTTGTGTTGGGTTGTTTTTTTTTCATAGAATCATAGAATTGTTAGGCTTGGAAGGGACCTCAGTGATCCTCTAGTTCCAACCCATGGGCAGGGACACAGAATCACAGAATCACCAAGTTTGGAAGAGACCTCAAAGACCATCGAGTCCAACCTGTCACCACAGACCTCATGACTAGACCATGGCACCAAGTGCCACATCCAGTCCCCTCTTGAACACCTCCAGGGATGGTGACTCCACCACCTCCCTGGGCAACACATTCCAATGGCAAACGACTCTCTCGGTGAAGAACTTTCTCCTCACCTTGAGCCTAAAGTTTCCCTGGCACAGCTTGAGACTGTGTCCTCTTGTTCTGGTGCTGGTTGCCTGTGAGAAGAGACAAACTCCCTCCTGGCTACAACCACTTCACACTTCATCAGGTTGCTCAGAGCTACATCCAGCCTGGCCTTAAAAACCTACAGGGACCCTACAATGCAGACTAGGAGATGGGGCCCAGTCACCATGGGTTTATGAAGGGCAGGTCCTGCCTGACCAACCTGATCTCCTATGACAGGCTGACCTGACTGCTGGATGAGGGAAGGGCTGTGGATATTGTCTACCTAGACTTCCAAAAAGTCATTGACACAGTTTCCCGCAGAATTTTCGTGGACAAACTGGCTGCTTGTGGCTTGGATGAGCTCACACTCTGCTGGATAAAGCACTGGCTGGGTGAACAGGCCCAAAGAGTGGTAGTCAGCCTACTATCGACCAGTACCCCCAGCTCCCTCTCTGCCTGGCCGTTCTCCAGCCACTCTGACCCCAGCCTGTAGCACTGCATGGGGTTGCTGTGGCCAATGTGCAGCACCTGGCACTTGGACTCGTTGAATGCCATCCCGTTGGACTCTGCCCATCTGTCCAGCCTGGCAAGGTCCCTCTGCAGAGTCCCTCTAACACATCAACACCTGCTCCCAACTTGGTGTCATCTGCAAATTTTCTGATGATGGACTGAATCCCCTCATCCAGATCATCAAGAAAGATATTGAACAGTGTGACCGGTTTAGGCTGTGTCTTTAAGAAAGGGACACTTTCTGAACACTCTGGCTGAATATTTTGATATATAAATGAAAACAAGAGATATGCTAATCCAATTTCATTGGTGGAACCCGGCTGTAGGTTCTAGCCTGGTCCTTCAGTCGGGGGGGCAGTCAGTCTTCTTCTTCCCCCTGTACTGTGAGCTGGCCTGCTTTTCTCCCTGAAGCAACAGCTTGCTACGCAGGGACGATTCTTGCTAACCAGATAAGAAAAACTAATTTTTGCATCCACTTTGAGCTTTAACAAGTTTTCACCCTTTTAATTACCTTCCTTTCTCTCTCTCTCTAACCCTTTTGGGAAAAAAAGGGGAGGTAGGGAGGGAGAAGGGAGGAAAGGCCGAACCCCCTGGCCGCAGGGGTGGGGGTTGGGGAAAGATCTCCTGTATTACATACATTGCTGTATGTTTCTGTATATATTGTAAATATTGTATGTTTTTGTACATATTCATTGCATTCCATATCTGCTTGTAAAATACAGCTTTCATCTGCTTCTCTGGCTGAGTTAGCTGTGGAATTCTTTTGTGTGTGTGGGGGAACCTTCCTACTCCACCACAAACAGGATGGGGCCCAGTACTGATCCCTGGGAGACACCACTAGTGCCTGGCTGCCAGTTGGATGTGGGATGTGGCACCATTCACCACCACTCTCTGGGCTCAGCCCTCCAGCCAGTTCCTAACCCAGCACAGAGTGCTGCTGTCCAAGCCAGGGGCTGACAGCTTGGCCAGGAGTTTGCTGTGGGGGATGATGTCAAAGGTCTTGCTGAAGCCCAGGCAGCCTGCCCCACATCCACCAGGCAGTCACCTGATCATAGAAGGAGATCAGGTTGGTGAGGCAGGACCTGCCCTTCCTAAATCCATGCTGCCTGGCCCTGATCCCTTGGCCATCCTGTAAGTGCTGTGTGATTGCACTCAAGATGACCTGCTCCATAACCTTGCCTGGCACTGAGGTCGGGCTGATGGTCCTGAAATTCGCTGCTTCCTCCTTCTGGCCCTTCTTGTGGATGGGGATCACATTGGCCAGTTTCTAGTCTTCTGGGACCTCTGCAGTGAGCCAGGACTGGTGAAAAATGATCATCTGCCAGCTCTCTCAGCACCCCAGGACACACAGACTGCTGCCTGACAGTCCTTTTGGTCTGACTGTGTGGTGAGCCCGTGTCACTGAGAACTACTATCCAGCTAGGATCTTATGGCTGCTCTTGCAATCATCTCAAATCGTTTAATCCAGACCATACTTTCCTGGCTTTGAAAAGTCAAGGTGTATGATATTTACTGATTCTCCCACTACCTTGTAATGCAAACAAATTTAGTATCATAGAATCAGTCTGGGTTGGAAGGGACCACAAGGATCATCTAGTTCCAACCCCTGCCATGGGCAGGGACACCCTACACTAGATCAGGATGGCCACAGCCTCATCCAGCCTGGGCTTAAACACCTCCAGCGACGGGGCCTCAACCTCCTCCCTGGATAACCCATTCCAGGGCTTCACCACTCTCATGGGGAAGAACTTCTTCCTCACATCTAGCCTGAATCTCCCTATTTCCAGCTTCATTCCGTTCCCCCTAGTCCTATCACTACCTCAGATCCTGAGAAGTCCCTCCCCAGCCTTCCTGTAGGCCCCCTTCAGATACTGCAAGGCCACAATGAGGTCACCTGGGAGCCTTCTCTTCTCCAGACTGAACAGCCCCAACTCCTTCAGTCTGTCCTCACAGGAGAGGTGCTCCAGCCCTCTGCTCAGCCTCGTGGCCCTTCTCTGGACACTTTCCAGCACGTCCACATCCCTCCTGTAATAGGGGCTCCAGAACTGGAGGCAGTACTCCAGGTGGTGTCTCACCAGAGCTGAGTAGAGGGGAAGAATCCCCTCCCTTGCCCTGCTGGCCACACTTCTCCTGATGCAGCCCAGGATCTGATTGGCTTTCCGGGCTGCAAGTGCACACTGAGAGCTCCTGTTGAGCTTCTCGTCCACCAGCACCCCCAAGTCTCTCTCCTCAGGGCTGCTCTCCAGCCAGTCCCTGCCCAGCATGGATTTGTGCCTGGGGTTGCCTCGACCCAGCTGCAGGACCCTGCCCTTGGTCTTGTTGAAGCTCATGAGGTTGGCTTGTGCCCACCTCTCCAGCCTGTCCAGGTCCCTCTGGATGGCATCCCTTCCCTCCAGCGTGTCCACTGCACCACACAGGATCATCTAGTTCCAACCCCCTGCCGTGGGCAGGGACACCCCACACTACATCAGGCTGGCCACAGCCTCGTCCAGCCTGGGCTTAAACACCTCCAGGGACGGGGCCTCAACCACCTCCCTGGACAACCCATTCCAGGGCTTCACCACTCTCATGGGGAAGAACTTCTTCCTCACTTCCAGCCTGAATCTCCCCACCTCCAGCTTCATTCCATTCCCCCTAGTCCCTCTAGTCCCCCTAGTCCATTTAGATGGATCTGACATAATTCAGTACAGTTAGATCAGTTTGATGCATGAGGGCTGTTATTAATCTCCTTGTTTCCCCCCAGCATCAACAGAACAGTGTGTGATTTGTTCCGAGAGGGCTCAGTGGAAGTGAAATTGAGTCATGTGAGCTGCCAGAGTTAATCCTGAGCTCCTGAAGTCCAAGGAGCCAACTGAACCTCTGCCAAGAGTATCCGGGGCAAAGATATGCTTTACCTTCCAGATATTTTGAGTTTGCTCTGCATTGCAAAAGAAAGGGATCTTTGATATTTAATTAAAGCAATTATCCTTTCTACCCATGCGGAAACGCCCCACGATTGCTTTGCAGGTAGAGGAGGAAAGTTCAATAGGAAATGGATGAGCAGCTCTGGAAGCTGGTAGCAAAGCAAAAGTCACCTTCCCCTTAGGCAAAACTAACCTCTGATTGCAGGGTTCCTTGGGATCACGTGCCAGAAGCGGACATCACAGAATCACAGAATCACCGAGACTGGAAGAGACCTCAAAGATCATCAAGTCCAACCTGTCACCACAGACCTCATGACTAAACCATGGCACCAAGTGCCACATCCAATCCCTTCTTGAACACCTCCAGGGATGGTGACTCCACCACCTCCCTGGGCAGCACATTCCAATGGCTAACAACTCTCAGTGCAGAACTTTCTCCTCACCTCCAGCCTAAACTTCCTCTGACACAGCTTGAGACTGTGTCCTCTTGTTCTGGTGATACTTTCCAGATACTCTCCAGTATCACCTCTGTGATACTGTGGTGCTGTTTGCTTGGGAGAAGAGCCCAACCCCCACCTGGCTACAACCTCCCTTCAGGGAGTTGGAGACAGCAAGAAGGTCTCCCCTGAGCCTCCTCTTCTCCAGGCTAAGCAACCCCAGCTCCCTCAGCCTCTCCTGACAGGGTTTGTGCTTGAGGTCTCTCACCAGCCTCATTGCCCTTCATTGTGCTTCTTGGAAGTCAAACAGGGGGAAGCTGGGTGCTGTGGGGGTTAGGCAGAAACTGAAACTTTTGGTTCAGTCTAGTGAGAGTTTGGGTGTCCAGTGCCATGGTTCTGCATACAGGCTCAGACCTTTGCTCAACTACCTAGCTGGGGTTGCTCAGCCTGGAGAAGAGGAGACTCAGGGAGGCCTTATTGCTATCTACGACTACCCTGAAGGAAGGTTGTAGCCAGGTGGGGGTTGGTCTCTTCTCCCAGGCAACCAGCACTACAACAAGAGGACATAAACTCAAGCTGTGCCAGGGGAGGTTTAGGCTGGATGTTAGGAAGAAGTTCTTCCTAGAAAGAGAGATTGGCCATTGGAATGTGCTGCCCAGGGAGGTGGTGGAGTCACCATCACTGGAGGTGTTCAAGAGGGGATTGGACGTTGCATTTGGTGCCATGGTTTAGCCATGGGGGCTGTGGTGACAGGCTTGACTTGATGATCTTTGAGGTCTCTTCAAACCTTGTTGATTCTGTGATTCTGTGGATGAGGCACTTGGTGCCATGGTTTAGTTGATTAGATGGTGTTGGGTGATAGGTTGGACTTGATGATCTCGAAGGTCTTTTCCAACCTGGTTAATTCTATTCTATTCTATTCTATTCTATTCTATTCTATTCTATTCTATTCTATTCTATTCTATTCTATTCTATTCATTCTATTCTATTCCATTCCATTCCATTCCATTCCATTCCATTCCATCCCATCCCATTCCATTCCATCCCATTCCATTCCATTCCATTCCATTCCATTCCATTCCATTCCATTCCATCCCATCCCATCCCATCCCATCCTACTCCATTCCATTCCATTCCATTCCATTCCATTCCATTCCATTCCATTCCATTCCATTCCATTCCATTCCATTCCATCCCATTCCATTCCATTCCATTCTATTCTATTCTATCCCATTCCATTCCATTCCATTCCATTCCATTCCATTCCATTCCATTCCATTCCATTCCATTCCATTCCATTCCAATCTATCTTGCATGAAATTGTCATATTTCTAAAGGACTACAGTTGTCCACAAAGGAAGAAGGGCAGTTCTAGGCCTTGAGAGAGGAGAAACCCTAGATGTCTGAATAATTACTGTCAATCCATGCAAGCTTTTAGGTGTGTGAGCCAGAAGGAATCTTATGGCTGCCCTTCAGCCCAGCTGAGTTCACATTACTGCAGAAAAATGTCCACCTGAGAGGACATCAGATAACAGAATAGTTGCCTAGCAAGATAATTACAGCTCAAACAGTAGATGCATTCAAGGGAAGATGAGATAAACTCTCCCTAAATTACAATGTAGGCAGCTTGGTGGTGTGGAGGGAAGGTGAGGGCCTGTGAGACCTTGTCTTGTTGTCCAGTGACTCAGTCCCCTTCTCCAGCACTTCTCTCTCACCCTCAGCCTTTCCTGTTGGTGGGAGGATGTCAGCAGGAAGCTGGCAGGGTGCAGGCAGTGGGTCCTGCTGCATTTCACAAGTACCCCAGGGGGGGGTTTGCTTTTGCTTCCTGGTGTTTTCCCCCACAAAACCTAGGTGCTCCTGCTTTTTCGTTTTTATTCTGTGACATGATGTGTTTATTCCTACATATTTTTTCTCTGAATGCTACTGCAACAATACCATGAAAGGGCCTGTGCAACTGCAGCCATTACTGGTGCATTCAGCTGCTGCCAAAACTACATGAAGCGTTGTGGTGGGTTGAAATTATCCCCCAAAACAAAACTGCCAGACCAGCTCAGTTGGAAAGCAAATGAAGCTGTATTTACAAGCAGACTAAAACTAGAAATATGGAATGCAATGTTGCTGGAAGGTGTCCAGAGAAGGGCAACGAAGCTGGGGAGGGATTTGGAGCACAGCCCTGTGAGGAGAGGCTGAGGGAGATGGGATTGTTTAGCCTGGAGAAGAAGTGGCTCAGAGGAGACCTTCTTGCTGTCTCCAACTCCCTGAAGGGAGGTTGTCACCAGGTGGGGGTTGGTCTCTTCTCCCAGGCAAGCAGCACCAGAACAAGAGGACACAGTCTCAAGATGTGCCAGAGGAGGCATAGGCTGGATGTTAGGAAGAAATTCTTCCCAGAAAGAGAGATTGGCCATTGGAATGTGCTGCCCAGGGAGACTGTCAAGTCACCACCACTGGAGGTGTTTAAGAAGAGACTGGATGAGGCACTTGGTGCCATGGTTTAGCTGATTAGATGGTGTTGGGTGATAGGTTGGACTTGATGATCTTGAAGGTCTTTTCCAACCTGGTTAATTCAATTCAATTCAATTCAATTCAATTCAATTCAATTCAATTCAATTCAATTCAATTCAATTCAATTCTATTCTATTCTATTCTATTCTATTCTATTCTATTCTATTCTATTCTATTCTATTCTATTCTATTCCACTCCACTCCACTCCACTCCCTCCCTCCACTCCCTCCCACTCCACTCCCTCCACTCCACTCCACTCCACTCCACTCTATTCTATTCTGTTCTATTCTAGTCTATTCTATTCTAAAGATACAATATTTACATAACTATACAATTTATAAACAACACAAGAACCCCCTGGACAAAACCAGGGGTTTACCAACAACTTCCCCTTCTCTGCTCCCTTCCCCCTGCACAAGGTAAAAGAGAAGAACAGAGAGTAGTTTTTAGTAGGTTTTAGTACTTAGCCACAGCAAAGAATGCAGCCAAGGTCAGCAAGCTAGCAGAAACACCAGCTAGTATCTGCTAGAGAGAAGTCAAAAAGAGAGAGAATAGAGGGAGAGAAAAGAGCCAAGAGTTAGTTTACATAATTGGCTTTATGTTAGTAATCAGACCAATGGGATTATTCAGCCCTTATCATTATTTTTCTGTTTACATCCAATGCTAATTCTTCACATTCTACCACTTTTCTACTCAGTCTGTGGTGGGCTGAAGCTTCCCCCAGCATTAACTTTTAGCCAGACCAACTCAGTTAGAAGCAACTGAAGCTGTAGAATCATAGAATCATAGAATCAGTCAGGGTTGGAAGGGACCACAAGGATCATTTAGTTCCAACCCCCCTGCCATGGGCAGGGACACCCTACACTAGATCAGGATGGCCAGAGCCTCATCCAGCCTGGGCTTAAACACCTCCAGGGACGGGGCCTCAACCACCTCCCTGGATAACCCATTCCAGGGCTTCACCACTCTCATGGGGAAGAACTTCTTCCTCACATCTAGCCTGAATCTCCCTATTTCCAGCTTCATTCCGTTCCCCCTAGTCCTATCACTACCTCAGATCCTGAGAAGTCCCTCCCCAGCCGTCCTGTAGCCCCCTTCAGATACTGCAAGGCCACAATGAGGTCACCTGGGAGCCTTCTCTTCTCCAGACTGAACAGCCCCAACTCCTTCAGTCTGTCCTCACAGGAGAGGTGCTCCAGCCCTCTGCTCAGCCTCGTGGGCCTTCTCTGGACACGCTCCAGCACGTCCACATCCCTCCTGTAATAGGGGCTCCAGAACTGGAGGCAGTACTCCAGGTGGGGTCTCACCAGAGCTGAGTAGAGGGGAAGAATCCCCTCCCTTGACCTGCTGGTCACACTTCTCCTGATGCAGCCCAGGATCTGATTGGCTTTCCGGGCTGCAAGCGCACATTGAGAGCTCATGTTGAGCTTCTCCTCCTCCAGCACCCCCAAGTCTCTCTCCTCAGGGCTGCTCTCCAGCCAGTCACTCCCCAGCCTGTATTTGTGCCTGGGATTGCCTCGACCCAGATGCAGGACCCTGCCCTTGGTCTTGTTGAAGCTCATGAGGTTGGCTTGTGCCCACCTGTATTTACAAGCAAAAACTACACTCTACAATGGAATGCAATGAATGTGTACAAAACAGACAGGAGTTACAATATTATACAGTTATTTACAATTAGCAAATAATGAGGAAACCCCCCTAGTCAAAAAGAGACCAGGGAAGCTGCTCCACTGCTCTACCCCAAACCTTCCAAAACCCCCTTGTACCAAGAGAGAGAAAGAGAAGCTGGGAGAAAGCAGTGTTAGTCTTATCTCAAGGCCAGCCAGAAGTGTTAACCTTCTCCCAGGCAAAGCAGAACAACCAAGATCAGGGGAGAAGAGAAAAGGAATGGGAGTGGAAGTGAAATGTGAAGAATTGTTATGATGCAGCTTCTCTTCTCCCAGCCGTTTATCCAATGAATTTGTTTAGAACAATCTTGTGTTTTCCTTTTCACACCCGAGAGTGATTTATTTATATTCATCTACTTTTCTGCTCGAAATCTGCAGCTACATTTTAAAGGCACAGCCTAAAACTACCACGTTAGGCACAGCCTAAAACTACCACAAGCATCTAAATGTAAGTAAAACCTACAGGATGAATGTAGTTTCTTGGGATCTACTGCAGCCATAGGAGAAGAGGAGTGCTCGCTGGAGCTGAACCCCCTCGGAACTTTGCCTCACGGCAGAGCGCACTGAGCACTGCCCCTTCTGAGGTGTGTGCAACGGGAGCTAAAGCCTGTAGTGGAAACACTATTCCTGGGCTGGCATATTCAGAGCAAGGTCTGGTTTTTCCTGTGCCAAACACTGGGTTTTGACAAGCCAGGCAATGGGCTTTTGGTATGCTTTCCCCCTGTGTGAGCCTTCTGGTTATTATCTTGGGGATGTGTAGAGATCACGGCTTAGCTATGAAAACAGTTCTCTCACGTCAGAGGCTCCAGCACACAAGCAGATAGGAGCACTTGTTCCCTTTGAGTGGCACTGGTTTCTATCAAAAATAAAAGGAGGCAAGCCAGGCACAGTTTTTGTTCTGTTGTTGATTAAGCCACTCAATCTGTATCAGAAACAGTGTGGCCAGCAGGAGCAGGGAAGTCATTGTGCCCCTGAACTCAGCACTGGTTAGGCCACACCTTGAGTCTTGTGTCCAGTTCTGGGCCCCTCAGTTTAGGAAAGATGTTGAGTTGCTGGAAGGTGTCCAGAGAAGGGCAACAAAGCTGGGGAGGGGTTTGGAGCACAGCCTTGTGAGGAGAGGCTGAGGGAGCTGGGGTTGCTTAGCCTGGAGAGGAGGAGGCTCAGGGGCTGTCTCCAACTCCCTGAAGGGAGGTTGTAGCCAGGTGGGGGTTGGTCTCTTCTCCCAGACAAGCAACACCAGAACAAGAGGACACAGTCTCAAGCTGCACCAGGGGAAGTTTAGGCTGGATGTTAGGAAGAAGTTCTTCATAGAAGGAGGTATTAGCCATTGGAATGTGCTGCCCAGGGAGGTGGTGGAGTCACCACCATTGGAAGTGTTTAAAAAGAGTCTGGCTGGGGTGCTTGGTGCCATGGTTTAGTTGATTAGATGGTGTTGGGTTCTAGGCTGGACTCGATGACCTTGAGGGTCTTCTCCAACCTGCTTAATTCTGTATTCTGCATATTTTAGGTCAGACTTATGCAAAGAAACAAACAAACAAACAAACAAACAAAAACAATAAACCAAAAAGCCCTGAAGAATATATTTATATATAGCCAAAATTATTATTCTTAAGGGATAATTTGAGTAATGAAAGTTTAATTGTGTCTCAGGGAACCATATGCCATCCTGGTGCATTGTTGTTGTGCCTCACGGCTCGTGCTATTAAAAGATTGCAGCTGATACAGAGTGATATGGGAGGAAGCCAACTGGATTCAGAGTATTTAATCAGATTACTCTGGCTTTGAAATCTCACCACTGGGTAGTTATAAAATGTCCTATTCATTTTAGGGCATTTGCTCTCACATTTGAGGGCTCTAATAGCATTAGCTTGAAACCTCAGAAATTCTTCGTGGAGGAAGAGCTATTTAATGTTTGAGCCATGAAATTGTTTTGGTTGGGAAAAAAACCCTTTAAGATCAGCCAGTCATAGTAGTATCAGTCAGGGTTGGTTTGGAAGGGACCACAAAGATCATCTAGTTCCAACCTCCCTGCCATGGGCAGGGACACCCCACACTAGATCAGAGTGGCAAGAGCCTCATCCAGCATGGGCTTAAACACCTCCAGGGATGGGTCCCCAACCACCTCCCTGGATAACCCATTCCAGGGCTTCACCACTCTCATGGGGAAGAACCTCCTCCTCATGTCCATCCTGTATCTCCCCACCTCCAGCTTCATTCCATTCCCCTTAGTCCCGTCACTACCTGAGATCCTGAGAAGTCCCTCCCCAGCCTTCTTGTAGCTCCCTTCAGATACTGGAAGGCCACTTCATGTGGCCTCATATTCAGCCTACTATCCAGCAGTGCCCCCAGGTTCTGAGCCTCAAATTCCACATTGGAGTGGGCTATTTGTTTTGTTTGCATAATGACTGTTAGGAAGAGGGTGGTTAACAAATGCAGCTATACTCAGAGCCTCGTGTGGTTTTCACATTGTCCTGGAGAACAGGAGCACGCAAGAAGGTAAAACACAACACCAAACACCTGTTGTATTGCCCTGCTTGGAAAGAAAACACTAGTCACTTAAGCAAGAGCTCACTGGAGGAGCCCTTCCCTCTCCATTGGCTTTCACAGGCTGCCTAGGGAGATTATGTGCTCAAGTTAGTAATTTAAATTTAGATACCTTGAGTAAACATCACAGCCTCCCCTCCCCACCCCTCCTCCCTCCCACAATAAACACTTCACATCAGCTTAGGACCATTTTCTTTTTAAAAATGAACTGGTACCTCAAGAAAAAGAAAAATATGATGAGAAAAGAAGAACTATTTCACTCACTCTTTAATGCAGTGGTTGTTTCTCCTTTTGGCCTTCTAATGTCAGCTATGCCCTACTAACGGAACAGGCCCCAGTGCAAATTAAGCAAGGGCATTTCTGATCGCTGGCTGAGCATTTGCATCGTGCTAATGAGAAAGTGAACTGTAAAAATCAAGTCAAAATATTTCATTGTCCGTGGTTCCCCCTGGAAGTCAAAGCAAAGCCACATTTGTGCTTCCTCTTGCTCTGCAGGCGGCTTGGCGCCCCTTTGACTGACATTGAGTCCTGCCAGCAAAAAAAAACCCCATCAGGTCTTTCAGGTTCCCGCTGGCAGGAAAAGCACCACTCTCCTTGCACCCACATTTGGAAAACAGAGACTGTGCTGAGTCTCAAAGCCCATCAAGCCTTCATAAATCACTCGTAGAAAAGAGTGGGGATTAGCACATTGTATGCCCCAAAGTGGAGCTGAAGGAGGACCTCCAGAGTGGCTATAGAGGGGTTTCATCACGAGGAAGGGAGGCTGAGCAAACAGCAAGGATGCCCTGTTACAACAACATCCTGTCCTTGCAAAAGAGGAGAATGGCTTTTGAAGGAATTGACAGAGCTTTGGATTCCAGCTCCCTGAGGCAAGTTCAGGCAAGTTCAGACCCATTGCTTTTTTGTGATGGAAGGTTTGGGTTTATTATTAGATCGAACTCACCAGAGCCTTGCCAAGTTTGAAAGTTCATGATGTTTCAAGCGAAGAAAAGAAGTGTCTTACCTCTTACAGAGGCTAGTTTCTCTCTTATGAAACGGGCTGGGAGTTATTTAGCTCTTGTTCCCAAAGATGAATGGAAGATGGCTGAAGAATAGGCTGCTGAAAAGCGGAGGCAGATCTGCCCTTCAGCGCGCGCAAGGGAGGGCACCAGGGCTTTTCTCCTCGGAGCGAAACTGCCATTTCCCAGGTTCGCTTTTCTGCTCTGAATGAGACAAACATTGATACAGGCCAGAGCAAACAGACTCCACTGTGAGGCTCATCAAGGGATTACTGGCTACTCAAACAGAAGAAGATAGGATGGGAATTAAATTCCTATAACCTCAAGTTTTCCCCCCTTTGCTTACAGCTCTTTCTCACCCTCCTCAAACTTCATCTTTGTGCCAGCTGAGCATGTGACTCTGTATGAAGGCCGTCCCAGAGCCTCACTGCTCTCAGGCTGGAGACATCCTCTAGTTTCCAGCCTTAGCTGACAGCAGCCAGCTCAGACCCCTCTGCCTTTGTGTCAACCATCTCCCCAGCTTAAATAGCTTGTGTCCCTCCTTTGGGATTACCTGCATTATTTCATTATCCAGCAACCGTAACACTTTTCAGTCTCAGTTTTGCTAAGGAAGGCAAGATAAATCTTTTTATGCACCTTTTATCAATGAGGCTTTTCATTCCCCCTTAGCCCAGTTCTCCAGAGTGGCTGGAGAGCAGCTAGGCAGAGAGGGACCTGGGGGTACTGGCTGATACTAGGCTGAACATGAGCGAGCAGTGTGCCCAGGTGGCCAAGAAGGCCAATGGCATCCTGGCCTGCATCAGGAATAGTGTGGCCAGCAGGAGCAGGGAGGTCATTGTGCCCCTGGACTCAGCACTGGTTAGGCCACACCTTGAGTCCTGTGTCCAGTTCTGGGCCCCTCAGTTCAAGAAGGACATTGAGACACTTGAACGTGTCCAGAGAAGGCCAACGAGGCTGGGGAGGGGTTTGGAGCACAGCCCTGTGAGGAGAGGCTGAGGGAGCTGGGGTTGCTTAGCCTGGAGAAGAGGAGGCTCAGGGGAGACCTTATTGCTGCCTACAATTCCCTGAAGGGAGGTTGTAGCCAGGTGGGGGTTGGTCTCTTCTCCCAGGCAACCAGCCCCAGAACAAGAGGACACAGTCTCAAGCTGCACCAGAGGAAGTTTAGGCTAGATGTTAGGAAGAAATTCTTCCCAGAAAGAGAGATTGGCCCTTGGAATGTGCTGCCCAGGGAGGTGGTGGAGTCACCATCCCTGGAGGTGTTTAAGAAGAGAGTGGATGGGGCACTTGGTGCCATGGTTTAGTTGATTAGATGGTGTTGGGTGATAGGTTGGACTCGATGATGTCAAAGGCCTTTTCCAAGCTGGTTAATTCTGTATTCTGAATTCTATTCTATGATTCTAAGCAGGTTCTGTAATATTTTGTCACATCCCAATCTTAGAATAGAATCATAGAATCATAGAATCAGTCAGGGTTGGAAGGGACCACAAGGATCATCTAGTTCCAACCCCCCTGCCATGGGCAGGGACACCCCACACTAGAGCAGGCTGGCCAGAGCCTTGTCCAGGCTGGGCTTAAACACCTCCAGGGACGGGGCCTCAACCACCTCCCTGGATAACCCATTCCATGGCTTCACCACTCTCATAGGGAAGAACTTCTTCCTCACATCTAGCCTGAATCTCCCCATTTCCAGCTTCATTCCATTCCCCCTAGTCCTATCACTACCTGAGATCCTGAGAAGTCCCTCCCCAGCCTTCCTGTAGGCCATCTTCCACAGGTAGAAGCCAGCTGAAGTCCAGTCTGACACATGGATAGTTAGTTTCCCTTCTAAGTATTATCCATCTAGAATTATCTAGTAATAAAAGAGTTTTCTTGCTGCCCACATAGTAGGGAGAAGCTGCAGCTACAACACATCTCCTTTAGAGAAGTGTTCTTATAAGGAAATCAAGGTGAAAAGGTTTGGATGAAATTACTGAGAGTACTCAGAGAGCAATTTCCAAGTGACCACTGCCAAAATGGAAAGATTTACTGAGCTGGATCCCTAGGGATATGGCCTGAGTTCAGGACTATTCAGGTTTTTCACCAATAATTTGGATGAAGGGGTAGAAAGTCCCGTTGTTAGAACTTCAGCTTGACACAAGGGAGGAGAGGATTAACGTTCAGAGGTCTCAGTAATTAGAGGAATGGTTTGAAATACACTGGATGCAATTTAGTGCAGACAAGAGCAGATTTGCACCAATGCTTAAATAACCAGCTCCATGGGCTGACAGTGGGAGAGAGCAGCCAGGTAGCAGCTCTGCCACAAGAGAGCTGGAGGTTGTGATGGGGCAGTGACTCAGCTGTGGAAAGAAGAAACATTTGTCTGGGTTGGATGAATATGTTGCATGTTAGGCATGGAGGAATAAGCCCTTCAGCTGGATCACTGAGACCAGTTCCTGGCCTTACACCTCAAGAAACATGTGGCTGCAGACCCAAGAGGAGCAAGGCTGCAGAGAGTGCCTGTGAGGAATCATAGAATCAATAAGGTAGGAAAAGACCTCAAAGATCATCAAGTCCAACCTAGCACCCAACACCTCAGGACTAACTAAACCATGGCACCAAGTGCCACGTCCAATCCCCTCTTGAACACCTCCAGGGACAGTAACTCCACCACCACCACCTTTGCTGGTGGAGGAGAAGCTCAACATGAGCTCTCAATGTGCACTTGCATCCCGGAAAGCCAATCAGATCCTGGGCTGCATCAGGAGAAGTGTGACCAGCAGGTCAAGGGAGGTGATTCTTCCCCTCTACTCAGCTCTGGTGAGACCCCACCTGGAGTACTGCGTCCAGTTCTGGAGCCCCTATTACAGGAGGGATGTGGATGTGCTGGAGCGTGTCCAGAGAAGGGCCACGAGGATGATCAGAGGGCTGGAGCACCTCTCCTATGAGGACAGACTGAAGGAGTTGGGGCTGTTCAGTCTGGAGAAGAGAAGGCTCCCAGGTGACCTCATTGTGGCCTTCCAGTATCTGAAGGGGGCTACAGGACGGCTGGGGAGGGACTTCTCAGGATCTCAGGTAGTGATAGGACTAGGGGGAATGGAATGAAGCTGGAAATGGGGAGATTCAGGCTAGATGTGAGGAAGAAGTTCTTCCCCATGAGAGTGGTGAAGCCCTGGAATGGGTTATCCAGGGAGGTGGTTGAGGCCCTGTGCCTGGAGGTGTTTAAGCCCAGCCTGGACAAGGCTCTGGCCAGCGTGATCTAGTGTAGGGTGTCCCTGCCCATGGCAGGGGGGTTGGAACTAGATGATCCTTGTGGTCCCTTCCAACCCTGACTGATTCTATGATTCTATGATTTTCCCTGGGCAGCACATTCCAATGGCCAATCTCTCTTTCTGGGAAGAACTTTCTCCTCACCTTGAGCCTAAACCTCCCCTGGCACAGCTTGAGACTGTGTCCTCTTGTTCTGGTGCTGGTTGCCTGGGAGAAGAGACCAATCCCCACCTGGCTACAACCTCCCTTCAGGGAGTTGTAGAGAGCAAGAAGGTCTCCCTGAGCCTCCTCTTCTCCAGGTTGAGCAACCCCAGCTCCCTCAGCCTCTCCTCACAGGGCTGTGCTCCAAACCCCTCCCCAGCCTCGTTGCCCTTCTCTGGACAGTTCAAGAGTCTCAATGTCCTTCTTGAACTGAGGGGCCCAGAACTGGACACAGTACCCAAGGTGTGGCCTAACCAGTGCTGAGTACAGGGGAGA
>JAWKAJ010000131.1:0-36468 GCA_033816785.1 Picus viridis
GCTTTTCAATTACCCACCCCTCTTTTCTCCAGGATGAAACTTACTGTACAATGTCTCAGCCTGAGCACTAATAGATATACATGCACCCTTTAATCTAGGCTACTCCTGCCCATGAAACAGGGGCCTGCAATATGAAGTAAATTCCAAAGCCCCTAAGGGTAAGATTTTGGAGAAAATGGAGCTTATGGATAACAGTTCTAAATTACTACTTCTTTAATGGAATGGGTGAGGCGCTCATAGCATGGCACATGCCATTCCACAAGACCTAGTGGTAAGGGAGAACATCTGAAAGGAAACTTTGCACAGTGAACAAAGGTAAATGGGACTCTCAGCTCCAACTGAAAGTCAACCTGTGACAAAATTAAGAGGACACAGTCTCAAGCTGCACTGGGGGAAGTTTAGGCTTGAGGTGAGGAGAAAGTTCTTCAGAGAGAGAATTGTTAGCCATTGGAATGGGCTGCCCAGGGAGGTGGTGGAGTCACCTGGAGGTGTTTAAGAGGGGATTGGGCATGGCACTTGGTGCTATGGTTTAGCAGTCATGAAGTGTTGGGTTACAGGTTGGACTTGATGATCTTTGAGGTCTTTTCCAACCTTATTGATTCTATGATTCCATTAAAATCTTTCCCAATATCTCCATGAAGGCACTTGCATGTAATAGGCTTTTTACATTCAAAAGGCCTTCACAAGGTAAGACACAACTAAAACAGTTACACCTGAGTTGCATAATAAAGTAAGAAATGTTTGCTACATGACGTGAAGCTCTTTCAATAAGTGGCTCACGCTTAACTCTTTCAGAGCCAGACTCGCCACAGTCTGATATATCTACTGCTGGTGACACCTCCCTGGGATAGCACACACTTCTGCCTTGGTTTGGACTAAAGACTTTGACACGGTATCGATATCCTCTTTCCTGAGGGTACTTCAGACATAGTTGCAAGTACTGAGTTACCTATCAGAGGCAAATGTTTGTGGTCACACAATAATGCATTCTAACCATATATAGAAGGTTGGAGTCTGCTGGAAAAATCATTAGTGATCTACCTTTGCTATTATTCTCTTCTGTTTGGTTGTAGAGGCTGTTGGCAAGAGAAAGCTAGCTCTAGATCAACTCTGGCCCTGACCAGCAAACTAATGTATTAAATTATGAGTGAAACTTGCTTATGATAAATCAAACAATCTGTTTCCTGAGCACTGGAAAGCAAGACAAATACTGCAACCCTCATTGTAGATACAATGGCTTGCTTGCAATTCCACACAAGGCACAGGCCTCTTAGAGAACACTTGATGCCCCCATCTTAGAAAAATGAAAACGCCTAAGGAATATGAGCTGCGGTTAAAAATCCACTGCTACACCAAGACTCAAGTAGCTGTTTCCTTAGATCAGGTGGTAAAAATATGCTCAAAGGCAACATATGCAAACTTCAACAGAAATCCATGGTGCAGTCATCCCAGAGTTGTTTGTCAGGTCAGGAACATAAAGTCCAAAAGCTTTCCATATTGAAAAAGTAGTCATTAATGCTCTTAAAAGTACATCTCTGGAACATTAGCTTATGATGTGTAAAGACAGCCTGTCTTGAGGTCTCCAGCCACTAAATGATGGTAATTTAACTGAAGCATTTTGTACAATAATGACTCAGGTAGAGGAGGCCTTAACACCTCATCACTGCTGCCAAACACCATTGCTTTATTTTCCTGTTTGACTGAAGGCCACATTTCCTGCTCTGCCTGAAGAGCATGAGATAGAGATGTGCTTAGCACCATTAAGATGAGGGATGACTTATTCTTGCAGACAGGAGCACAAACATTGTCTCTGAAGGATATTTCTAAGTAATTAATTTCTGAACAACATTAGAAGCTGTGCAGGTCAGTCTGTTAGCCATGCCCCTCTTCACTCAAGACTAGAGGCTGAAGGTGATGCTAATACGTCCATTTCTGTAAACAAAATTAGTTCTCAATTTCAGAATGACTGTCTCCAATGTTGCTCTGTTGCAGGAGTGAGAGGGACAAAGGCAAAGGAAAGGATATTTTTGAGCAGTACCTTTAGTGCTTAGCCTGTTATAAGCCATTTATATCAAAATAGTATCTTTAACTGAGAAATCATTTTGCCCCATTCTACCTCCAATCCTATTCAGTTGCCACTGCTGCATTTCTGGAGACTGATAAAGGAATCTATGGGACACAGCAATCTTAGCAACATATCTGTTGTCCTTACCAACTCATACTGCCCCTCTTCTCTCCCTTCCTTTAACTGTCTTACGACCTTTAACTGTCTTACCAGCTTAATACTAAATGCTGTATAGAAAAAGCAGAAGTGAGGAACACATCCTCTCAGAAATACCTGAAGGAAAAAGGAGGACTTCTTGCTCATTGTATATATGTGTCTGTTGAAAAGAAACCCACCTGAAGTCTCATAGTATGTTAGTGCAAAGAATAATTTATACAATCCCTACCCTTCTATAGTTCTGAGAAATATGTAGGTGAGCTATTAGAGTTATAAAATGGTACAGTAATCGTCACATTAATCAGCAAAATCAACATGACATTTAAACCCAGGTAAGAATGATCTCATTTGCTCTTTTTGTAGCAGATGTCAACCACATGATGCAAGAGGTATTAGTCTCTGTCAACTTATTCCCGTCAGGAAACCTTCTCAAAGTAACAAGTTTCCTTACCACATGTGTCGGATGGGCACAGATGTGTGCTTCATGGCCACCAGAGCCCCTCCCCAGTCTAGGAACCACACATGGTATTCCTCCTCAAAGATCTGCAAACAAATCAGTTACTGCATGAGTGCTCCACTCCACTGGGAAAGGAAGATACAGAGAATGGTAAAATGCTCCCTCGTTTCCTTTTCTCTGCAACACATACCTGTCTCCAGGAATTTCCACCATCAGAAGAGATGAACACACCAATGTCAGTGTAGGAAAGCTCAGAACCAACATTGCCTGCAACACAATTGAGCATCAGACATTGTTATATGAAGACAGAACTGAATTTTCCCAAGAAATGAAAATTACTTGGCCTGACTATTGCTTTTTTGCTGTTCTTGATTCTGTTTTCATCTAAAAGAGACACCAGAGCCTGGTGGCAGCATCCATTTACAAGAGCTGTGCCATTTGAAAATTGACACAGGGGAGAAACAGTATTTTTGGCTGATTTCCCCACGGACAGCATCGTCCTTAATCACAAGCCACTAAAGGCAGGCCTGTGCTAGGCAAGGACCTACGTACCCCCAGATCTGCATGTCAAACCCATGCCCACTTGTCTGCATACAAATCATCAAAATGGCAGCAGAAGAGTGGCCACTGACTCCAGCTACCAGGTGTTTCATTCCATACTCATTCCTCTCCAAACTTGGTAGTCCTTGTGCTCTGGCTGGTTAGTTCTATCTCTGTGAACTGCCAGTCTATGCCAAGGGTAAGTTTATTGCCCCTGTGAAACCCCACTGAAGCCCATGACTATGGGCCTAGAAAGTCGGTTTGATTTAACTGATCTTGGAACCTGCAGTCAGATAAACAAAGTTGCTTCCTAGGTTTGCAATTAATGAGGATTATGATGTAATAAAATAAAAGTTCTACTAGAAGGAAATCTCTTTTTTTAGGTAGGCACCTGGGGGCAGGAATGACTCAGAGAACTATGGGGAGGTGTGCGTGTGTGTGACAAATCGCTCTGCAGCAGAAAGGTAGAGACCAGACTAGACATTCTAGACAATGTTGATTGTTCTCATGGACCTAGCTGTCCCAGATGGTGAGTTTAAAGTTACTGGTTACTTGGCAACATTCTTAATTTTAATCTTTTCATTCTCATTATGATGGAAACTGTTCTGCTGATAGCCTTATAGGATGAACTATGCTGCCTTCACTATGCATTATGGAATGGACATGTCGCACATCAACCCAGGCAAAGAAAAGCTCAGACATCAACCCCAACCACATATAGGGAAAACAGCAAGATGTCATTTGAAGACACTAGCTCAGAGCTTGAAACAGAGGTGTTTTCAAGGTCCCTCGTCTGAGATGGCAGAAAGAACCCCAGATCTTACAGTGATCAACATAAATACAGAGTAAATAATGATTTTGGACTAAATCCCCAGCCCTCTGGACCCTCTGAGCATCCACCACTAATTGCAATAGAGAGATGACCAATAGCTGCAAAGTTTGCACAAGCCTTGAATAGACCCTAACAGCTTATTCCCCACACTGCCCTGAGCTCAGCATCTTCCTTCAGCTTCCAGAGTTAAAATTCCCACAAGCACCACGCTCACTGAATAATGCAGGTCTGTTCTAAATTAATTTCTTCTCACCTCCCCACTTCCCAAAGAACCCAATGATTCAGGGAAAAACTACCACAGTTAAGGAATTGCTTTTTCTGCTGGTCTGTCAGAGTACCTTCAATCAGTGCTAGGTGGTATCAACATCTCTCCCATGGAAAGAAGGGAGATGTCACACTGACAGATACTCCATCAGAAGGCCTCCCAGCGCTAAGGGCCTACCACCACCATATCGTGGTCAAAGCCATGACTTCTTTATTCAAAGCCCATGATTTTTTTTACCCAGCAAGCCACTCTTATACCTGCCAAATGAGACTTGTTTCTGAAGCAGATATCATTTCCTTGTGACTGTCAACAGGTCCATGTCCCAGTGGAGGCCAGTGACAAGCAGAGTCCCTCAGGGATCAGTCCTGGGACCTGTCTTGTTCAACATCTTTGTGGGTGCCATGGACAGTGGCATCGAGTGCACCCTCAGCAAGGTTGCTGATGACACCAAGCTGTGTGGTGCAGCAGACACGCTGGAGGGAAGGGATGCCATCCAGAGGGACCTGGACAGGCTGGAGAGGTGGGCACAAGCCAACCTCATGAGCTTCAACAAGACCAAGGGCAGGGTCCTGCATCTGGGTCGAGGCAATCCCAGGCACAAATCCAAGCTGGGCAGGGACTGGCTGGAGAGCAGCCCTGAGGAGAGAGACTTGGGGGTGCTGGGAGACGAGAAGCTCAACAGGAGCTCTCAGTGTGCACTTGCAGCCTGCAAAGCCAATCAGATCCTGGGCTGCATCAAGAGAAGTGTGGCCAGCAGGTCAAGGGAGGTGCTTCTTCCCCTCTACTCAGCTCTGGTGAGACCCCACCTGCAGTACTGCCTCCAGTTCTGGAGCCCCTATTACAGGAGGGATGTGGACGTGCTGGAGCGTGTCCAGAGAAGGGCCACGAGGATGATCAGAGGGCTGGAGCACCTCTCCTGTGAGGACAGACTGAAGGAGTTGGGGCTGTTCAGTCTGGAGAAGAGAAGGCTCCGAGGTGACCTCATTGTGGCCTTCCAGTATCTGAAGGGGGCCTACAGGAAGGCTGGGGAGGGACTTCTCAGGATCTCAGGTAGTGATAGGACTAGGGGGAATGGAATGAAGCTGGAAATGGGGAGATTCAGGCTAGATGTGAGGAAGAAGTTCTTCCCCATGAGAGTGGTGAAGCCCTGGAATGGGTTATCCAGGGAGGTGGTTGAGGCCCCGTCCCTGGAGGTGTTTAAGAGCAGGCTGGACGAGGCTCTGGCCAGCCTGATCTGGTGTGGGGTGTCCCTGCCCATGGCAGGGGGCTTGAAACTAGATGATCCTTGTGGTCCCTTCCAACCCTGACTGATTCTATGATTCTATGATTCTAAGAAAGAGCTAATACTTTTCAATCAAAAGCTGCAAAGGGAGAGCTGCCCCTCTTACACATCTGTCGTATCAAAAAGGAACACAATAAAAACATGCTAACTGAAAATGCTCATTCAATTTCTAACATTTAGTGCTGGAAAATGAAAAATTAAAACCCAGATGCATAATGATACCTTCCTGTCACCATTATCACAGTATCACAGTATATCAGAGGTTGGAAGGGACCTCAAGAGATCATTGGGTCCAACCCCTGCTAAAGCAGGATCACATTGTGGAATTATGGATCATTATTCATATGGATTATGGAATCCAGTTATCCAGATTGTTTTGACAACTGTGTTTCAAAAAAAACCCCAATAAAAAAATTCTGACTCAGGAAGGCAGGACAATTCAAGAAAGATTTTTCCATCATTGCTTAAGATGTAGGAAACATCACACGCTCCATCTACCTCATCTTCTTCCCTGACACCATCAAGAGTGACTAGCTGATTTAGGTGAATGTACAGGAAAAACCTGCGATGGGCAATCATGTAGAAAGACAGTCAGTAGAGGCATCCAGGTTCACAAGCATAAAAATACTCTGCCAGTCCAAAGGTCTGTTTAGCCCAATGTCTCATCATGAGAGGAGATTCTCAAGAATTACAAACTGTCTTAAAAGCAAAAATGTTAAGTTTTGTGTCTTCATCCTTCAAATATCAGAAATGTAAAACCAGCCTTCCAAACAGGGATTTCCAGATCGTGGTAAGGAAAGAGATTTTAAAAGTGAGGTTTTGTTGCTATCACTTCTTTCTGTCTGGTTTTCTGTGTAAATTTGCTCTGCTAATTTCCTCATTCTCTCCATTTAGTTTTTCAGCTACATGGATTCAAACCCCACCAAATGCAACTGACCCCCAAACAAGTCAAGAGGATTTATCAGCTGTACATTTAGATACTAAAAAATCATTCTTCCCTTTACAAGATTCTACCTCTGTCCTCATACCAAGAGTCCAAGTTTCCAATCATTGCTGGAAATGTACCACTGTAAATCAAGGAGACAGAGAGTATTTGAGCAGCCAATGCCTGTCAGGATAAATTGCAATGATTATCTTGGAATACATTCACTGACACAGTAAGAGGTTCCTGTGGTGAAACTGGTTAGTGGAAACAGATGTGTATATTCTCAATAGGTAAAGCTTTCTATTGTACAAAGCCAGGCAGAAATTATATTCTGCCTTTTAAAGGTTAATTGTTAGGGTGGGAAAGCATTCATCCAATGCACTGGCAGCTTGATAAGGATCTAATTTACTCACAATTTAGATCAATACCTTAAATTTCACTGTCCTGATGCCTCTATTTGCTTCTAAATGGTTAAAGAAAAAAAAACAACACAAAAGCAACAACAAACCACCTTTGCAATCACAGCATCGTGCTTGATCCTAGGCATCCATCTAGCAAGTGTGATCTGCCAGGTATGATGACTCCACTTGGCTATGCATAGGAAGATCTGGAGGTTTAAATCAAGTTATTTCATCCCATTTGGCCTGGATCAGTGAACTTGAAACCACATGGTGTTTCCCTTGTTGATATAATAAATGCCATGAAGGGAACCTGTGGGTTCTGGCTTTGTCTGGCAGGCACATGGAAGCACAGAAGGACATGAGAATAGAAATGGCCGGGGAAAAAAACCCGGTGTAAATTCATATAAGCAATATGCTAACATGACATACATTCAAGCCAATGCTAAGCTGGAAGGAGATAAACTGAGCCTTAGAAAGAACCCTTAAGCCGTTTGCACATATTTGCACACATGTAGGAGCCTCCCTGTAAAAAGCCTACATACTCCAGGGGCCAGCTTTCAATAGCACCAGCTATTCAGGAAGCTCTTAGCCCAGCAGCTCCCGTTGAAGCCGTGGCAGTTCTGAGTTTGGTTGGTAGCCCCATCCATCCTAATTATGCTGCATGCTGTGTGCACACAGGTCCTGCGATGGCTGTCAGATTATTTGCAGTGGGTCAGCCACTGCCACCATGAAGCACTGTACCAGGTTGCCATCAAAACACTGTGACCTGCCACACCACTGTTTTGCAGAAACCCCCACAATAACAACGATCCACACACAGTGTTGATGAAGTGCTGCTAGTCTTGGAGCAATACAGTGTTGAATGCAGGTGCTGCACACAAGATAGACACTTGTGAAGTCCAAGCTTCACCTCACAGGCTTTGTGACAACTGTGATTTTTCCTCAAAAGCTGGAATGTATTGATACCTCCTCCTAGGAGCATAGCCATGATTACAGGCCCTGTTCACTCCAGCAAATGGCTGGACACCTACTTCAGTGGCGTCAAGTGAGAGGACTTAATGCTGATTGGTAATGTAATGTAGTAGTGCCCAACCTTTCAAGTGTGGGCGTAGCCCTGCATATGGGTTCTTGTAGAGCAACAAACAGCTGATAGGCACTACCTTTTTTGAAGTTAGGGACTAAATGCCTTCTCCTCGCCCAAAGGACATTTGAGTTAATGTGAATTAGCTCAGCACATGCTGAAACAGAGCTGAAAGCTTTGACACCAACAGGGAACACCTTGAATACTCTCAGGCTCCCAGTGAGTGAGGCATGGGTGAATGTCAAGAAGCACTTGCGTTCTTACCTGTTGCCACCAGCAGACCAGGAGCCGTTTCTTTGCTGGAAATGCTTCCTGAAGTATAAGGATTCTCTGAGAGTTGCAGATGTAAGTGCAGTGAGCAAAATGGCTGGTGACAAGAAACAAGCAAAAGGCAGAGGCTTTAATATGCAACAAGTTGACAACTGCACACATGCTTCTGAAAAAGACCCCTCTGCTCTTAATACTGTTAGAAATAGCAGCATATGATCATTTTCTGAATAAGTATCACAAAAGTAGCTGAGAGGGGAGGGGGAAAAAAAGTGCTGCATTACAAGCGGCAAGCCTGCAGTTGTTTTTACCAACAACCCGATCTAGAGGACTTTTTTTCCCCAAAACGTTCTTATTCTGACTTAAGTTCCACTAAAATGTCCAAGAAAGATGGTCAGAATTTTCCCTTAAAAATTATGAAGCTGCAGAAAAAGAAATCTACTTAACTTCATTAACACCCAGCAGGTTAAGAGGAAAGAAAGCACAGGGAGACTTTTGTTAAACCAGTGACTAAAATAAGCCGTTCTGAAGGATTCAGTTGTGCTGTGGAAAAGGTCTGCCACTCACCAGCTGGCAAACTACAGGATCCCCTCTTAAATTGGTGTCTGGTGCCTGCAGCAAACGCCAGTCTCTGCCCTTGTTGTAGGTAATGAAAGTCTTGATTTGGTCATCTACCTTCCTGTTAGCCAGGAATATGCCTTTGATCCCTGCTACCTAGGAAAAATCGAGAGAGATGAAAAAAAATACATCGGAAGAACCAGCCAAAAGTAAAGCCCACGTGAGCACCCTCAGGAGTGGAAGGTCTCTGGAAAAGCAGTAGTAAACTCTATCTAGACTTAGGAGACTATGAATGGCACAGCTGAAAGGCCTCATGAAGTTCTTCTCTCTGTAAGAAAATGCCAAGAATGCCCACTGAGGAAATCCTGAGAAAACAGACCGTGTTTGGATTTCTTTGAGCACTTGGTGATGATGCACCATGTCACACATGAGCTCTGTGAGCTTGAGGCTGTGGTCTGCCCCACTCTCTCCTCAGACTGCCCCAACATGGGAAGCAGCATAAGGCTTAGCTCTCATAGAGCTAGACTTGTTGATTTCCTAGCAATACCTTTCCTGGCATTAATGCTTATAAATAGGTAAAGAGTGAGTGCCAAGAGGATGGAGCCAGGCTCTTCTTGGTGATGCCCAATGACAGAACAAGGGGCAGTGGATGGAAGTTGAGGCATAGGAAGTTCCATGGAAACATGAGGAAAACTTTTATCACTGTGAGGGTGATGGAACACCAGTAACAGGATGCTCAGGGCGGTTGTGGAAACTCCCTCTCTGGAGATATTCAAAACCTGCCTGGATGCATTCCTGTGTGGTCTGGTATAGGTGATCCTGCTCCTGCAGTGGGGTTGGACTAGAAGATCTTTTGAGGTCCCTTCCAGCCCCTAACATTCTGTGATTCTGTGTGATTCTTATGTTGGCCTTCTTTTTTGTTTTGCTTTGGTTTTAATCTTACATGAAAGATGGAAGTCCTGAATATGCTGAAACTCTGATGTTTTGCAAACTTAATTTCTTCACTTTCCCTTCCATTCTCAAATTCTGTCAAAATTGTTGTTCCAAATGTTTTGATTTTTGTCAGCAGAAATCATTCCAGCAGAATATGGTCCTGTCAAAATGTCCCCAGGAAGATTTCATGTTGAGTCTGGTCTCTACTGCACAGCTGTGAAAGTGAGACAGGAAGAAGGAACTTTGCTGTAAATCTGCAACAGCCAGGATGCAAATCCTTCTACTCTAAAGCCCTGTGAATGATGTTGCTTTTGACTGAGCCTGTGAAGATCTCTAACAGCTGGGGAATAAAGAGTTTGCCCAGGAATGGGAGTGAATGCATTTTTATTTCAGTTGGTTCATCACAACACAGAGAGGTATGAAAGGTATCTTTTTTTCCCCCTTTTCTCCCAGAACCAGGCAAATATGTTTAACTAGATAGAAATAAAATATATAGCCTCTCCTTCAAATTGATCTATGTATTAGAATCCCCATCCCTGGAAGTTTTTAAGGCCAGGCTGGATGGTGCTCTGAGCAACCTGCTCTAGTGTGAAGTGTCCCTGCCCATGCCAGGGCGTTTGGAACTGGATGATCTTTGAGGTCCCCTTCCATCCCTGACCAGTTCAGTGAATCTGTGTTATTTGTGAGTTTTCTCTCATTGCCTTTAATTACCTGGATTTTTCATTAAAAGAAAAAAAAAAACAACAAAACAAACAAACAAACAAACACTACAGTGTTGTCAAATGGACATTATTCTGGCTGAAATAAATAATTTCTACAAGTACAGTCTCAGGCTGCGCCAGGGCAGGTTTAGGCTGGATGTTAGGAAGAAGTTCTACATGGAGAGAGTGATTGCCCATTGGAATCGGCTACCCGTGGAGGTGGTGGAGTCACCTTCACTGGAGGTGTTCAGGAGGAGACTTGATGGGGTGCTTGGCTGTATGGTCTAGTTGTTGGGTGGGTTGGATTGGTTGATGGGTTGGACGCGATGATCTTGAAGGTCTCTTCCAACCTGGTGTATTGTATTGTATTGTATTGTATTGTATTGTATTGTATGTAATAGTAAAAGTCATCTTGCAACCATTACTTTTCGTATTACAAATTGTTTGTTGGTGGCAAAGCACTGAGCCCTGAAACTTGGCATATCAGAAGATTCAATGAACTATGGCATACCAAAACCAGAATGCTCTTCAAGAAACCAGGAACTGGAACAACTGCTCTGAATGGACTGCTCTTGGCCAAGGCTGAAAGGCCTGGCAGAAGAATGAGAATGTAAGATGATTCAGGCTAGAAGTTATTAAGCTGCTACTTCTGGGAAACTGGCATCTATAAACTTTTGCTTCTAAATCATAAACTGCTCAGTGCTCACACAGGTGAAATCCACTCCCCTGAGTGTGAGCAGGTGTCTCTAGCTGTCCAAGGGGAAAAACAGTATTTTGAGTCCTTCTGTAGACATCCACATTGAGAAGGATAATGGTTTTCCCTTTTGGGAATGCCACATAGCTAACCAGTCATTAAGCTGAAAGTAGTTGTCACAATGATAACAGAATGCACTGCATTTATTCCCATGTGAGCTGGGTCAGCAGCAAATCCAGTACATGCCTCTGGGCTGACCCCAAAGCAAACAGAGATCCTGGAAGTTTGGCAGGAGATTTACACTTGCTTGAACTAGCAAGCAGTTGCTGTTCTTTGTAGGGTGACCTTTACTACATACCTCATAAAGGTCAATGATGATATTCCCCTCCAGACCTCGACTGCTTTTCACATTTTCCAAGGCCAGGGTGAAGTACACTCCCCGGGTGTCTGAGATATACAGGTTGTATGTGTCATTCTGGTTCCACTCTTGCACAGCTGCAAACACCTGATTCTCATCTGTGCTGATAATATGCATGTCCTGTTAAAAGAAGACAAAAGGCCTATTACTGAGGATCTCTCTATTTCTTTGCCCTTTGGGACATGTAGTAATTACAATGACTTATGAAAGAATGGAGATGGAGCATGAATTATAGGTATGTTAAACAATTTTCTGTTAGAGCAAGCCAATAAATTACCACCATTGTGACTTGCCTGCATTTCATTTTTTTAATGATCATCAGCTGGGCAAAGGCTTTTTGCTGTCTTCATTTTTGGTGGCTTCAAGGAATTTCATCCACTTTCATTTTTTATTTATAAATTTGAAAGCCAGTTTTATCACTCATGGAAGACTCACAGCTTCGGAGCCTGGAGTCCTCATAGTCTCTAAACGTGGTGTAGCACCAGGCTGAAAGCAGCGACAGACTGTGTGCTGAACTAATGGTCTTGTGCTTCCAGCTGGTAAAGAGCCAGTTTCAAAAAACAGGTGAGTTCACTTTTATTTGAAACTGAGGTACTGGGATCAGTTTGAACTAATGCTGGTAGTGATTTTTAATAACATACTTTTTCTGTTGAGAGTTTGTCTGAGACTTCTTATTACACGCCATACAGGCTATCAAATAATCCACCCACTAGCTCATGATGAATCCCTGCTGCTGACCAAGATAAGAGGGGTCCAGCAAGGGTTTCCATATTTAGTTTTAATATCAAAGAGCTTTGACAGTGCATTTCCTCAGTATTGTTTTCAAGCAGGTTCATGAAAATTATTTCCAGGGTGGTGATGAGTATTGCTGCACTTCATCCTTGCCACTGCTGTTGAACAAACAGGTTCAGCTAGAAGCAAAACTACTGTGGCTATGTGGGACTTCATCTATCTATTTATATCTATTTAAAATTTCCCTAGGGTGCCAAGGGGCCTTGATTAATTTTTTGTGCTGTTTCTGCATCCAGAAACCATAATTCTAGAAGTCTCTCGAAGGACAGAGTGACCTGATTTTTGTGAAGAATATCTGGATCACCTCAGTAACCCCATCCTGCCTAGGAGGCAACTTAATCTTCAGTGTGAGGCATCTAGATGCAAAGTTGGGGTTGATTAGATGGGGCTGTTTCTAATAGACATAACATAGCCTGTCAGCAGGGGATGGGGAGAAAAAACCCTTTGTGGGCCTAATTCTGTTCCAGTGAGTGCAAGCAGTGGGAGATTTTCCCTTTCTCTGGGTGAAGGAAGACTAGATCAGGAAGTTTGTTCTTGCACAACAGCTCCAATTCATTAAAGATTAGTACATACCCAACCTATTCCAGTAGAGTGAAAATAAAGCAAAACACCCAATGACTTTGATCTGCTTTGACCAGTTGCAGTGGAAATATTGCATTACCCTGTTGCTAGCCTCACATATGTACAACTCCAGCACAGTTCATTAATCTAGAGCTGACAGGATAGCTATTACTGTACAGCAAAATGTGCTAGTGACTAAGGGCAGCACAAACAAGCCTCTTTCACAGGGCTAGAAGACTTTGCCATGACACCTAACTGAAAATCACTTCTGATTTTTAAATGACAAAAGTATCCCTGATTTTATGCACCAATTCCAAAACAGGACCATGGACAAGAGTGTTTTATAATAAGCCAGAAATTTGTGTCAGCAAAAGTTTACAAAGCAAGATAATCATAGGGCAATCATCCTCTCTACCCAGTTGGGTTTTTTTTTTATGAGATGCAGCTTTCAAGGCCAATCCATAAGGTGGGAGTATAACTATGGCTTTGAAAATTGGTGTGTGGTCAGAGCTTTAGAATCCCACACCACTACTGTGGAATGACAAACACAAGAAACTACACCTGTAGGTAGATCCAGCCTGCAAGGCAAATCTACCTATCTTACAGCTATCACAACAAAGTTTTCACTTGTGAAAGAAAGGGGAAGGTCACCACTGTTGTTCATCAGTCCTCCATGACAGCAACCTCAACAGATATTTGAGGCTCCAAAGAGCATCAGTGGTCTCAGCTGCCCATTAGGGTTACCCAGAAAATTGTATCCAGGCAAAGCACCTCCAGGGTTGGCCCCTCCATTCTAACACGACCCCAAGCAATGCCTACACTACAGAATTTGAGTGTCATTCCATATTCTCCTGCTGAGTTTTGAGTTATTTGATTTGGCAGAAAGCTAAGGCCTAAGATGGTTAAGTTCAGGCACAGTTGTATGAGAAATACTAAATTCCCTCTCTCCCAGCTTTGCCAGTCAGTGCTAATCTTTGGCCATCTCGGTCATCACAGAGTGATGTGTGTTGAAATCATTGATAAGGCACAACTTTTAGAGGGCCACCTTCACCTCCACAACTTCCTGGCAATGTCCAGTAATAGGAAGGAGACAGTGGAGCTGCTATACCCTGTGTTCCTCAGTATGGAGACTGCAGTAGTGCTTAGCATCCTAACTTTTCTTTGGGACCCTCAGTGTCATGGCCAAGCTTACAGAGAAATCTGACTAGAACTGGAGAAGTGTGATCACAAAACATTAGTCAAGGAGAAGTTGGTTTGGCCTCTATTTTGTGTTCATTTCCATTTGCTCTTTACAGAGGAAAAAAGAAACTGCTCTTCCTGAAACACACTGATCAAAGGCAGAGACAGGTAAAGATCCCAAATTCATGTTCACTCAAGTGGCACAATGAATGGAGGTCTCCAGAAAGGAGCACCACTGAGTTGCTTCATCACTGGCTATTGAAGATATTACATGTCTGTGTTCACAGATGGTGCACTCACCTTAGGAAGAGAGTATTTGGGCAATTTAATCTGTGCAAAGGTTCCCGTCTGTATGACACATAGTAATTTGCTCTTCCACCAGCTGTCACCTGTGGAAACATCAAAGAAAGTGAGTGATGACCCTTCCGAGACTGACACCTCTAAGAGAGTTTGATGTTTGACAACCAGTGTTTCAGCTATCTTTTCTATAAACTGCACAGCTGTCCCCCGAAACATCTGTGTAACACCAAAGAAATCCCACGCCTGAGGGGCTGGAACATTATTTTCTCAGCTGTGCAACTGAACTTTCCATTTTTTTTTCTCTCACACTTCAAATCCAGAATGATTTTAACATCTTGGGGAAAAAAAGGAAAATCTTTGCATTTCTGTTCCTCTCCTGTCAGGAGGTGATAATGCCTCTTTCTCTGCTGCTTCTCAGCTAGGGTCTGTCTGCAGTATAAGTTCATTAGGGACAGGGTTGTCTTCCAACAACGTTTACAGTGACTAACAGCAATAGCACCACTTAATGCAAACAGTAAATGCAATGAATGTGCTCTTGGAAAGCTGGAGCTAAGCTCTGAGATGCACTTTGTCACTATAAAACTGGTTTCTCTGAAATAATACTGTTTCTGGAACGAGGAATGGGGGGGGAGGGGAAGGTAACTGACAGACGCCCAAATCTGGTTTTATGGACTGAATGGACTGGTAAAGGCTACACATAAATGACACAAACTGATGAGATCTAGCCTTGATAATTTGTCAAACATGGGATTTTAAACCTGTCATTAGTCGCTCTTCCCGTGGGTGTTCTTTCTGGCACCATTTCAGGCCTTGCTACAGCAAGGCTTAAGTTGGTGAGTCTCCTATGCTCTGCTGTTTTGGCAATCTTGCAGGTTTTAAGATGAAACAAAACACAAAGAACTTCTCTATTATATGGAATGTCATCTGTTGGCTTCTTAAGCTTCCAATAAAGCTAACAAAGATCCTAGATTCCCTTCTAGATATACTTCCTTTTATCTGACAGTGATATTTCAGAATACACTGACATGGAATATTGCTATAGCATCAGTTATACTCACAGCAATGATATCACCTCTCCATAGTGGCTTTTTTTCCCTAGAGAAGCTGTCATTCTAAGGACAAAATATTGCTGGTCATGAAATTTGATATCTAATCAACTCAAGATAAGGCTTTTCTATTGATAGTTTGAAGACCTGGAAACAAATGAAGGTTCATAAATAGGACATGCTTCTACACTAAGTCTTCCCCTTCTGCCTGTTTCCCATTTAAATTTGCAATGTTATCATAGCTGCATCTGGAGCTCCCAAAAGGAAAAAATAAAAAAACAATACCATAATAGCACACAGAACAGAGTGGCAGAACAGTGACACATATCACAGCCACCAAACTCTACAACAACACACAGATAAAGTAAAGGGGACACGAAAAATCTAAAGTAATTTGCCTTTGGTATCAAATCAAGCCTGTGGCAGGAGACAGAGAGAGGAGTCTCTTGACTCTCACTTCACATAAAATGCACTGTGGATTGGCACAGTAGCATTTCAGGGTCCTGCTCTCCAGCTGAGAGGATGGTGAAAGGGCTGTGTTATTTCTGAAGGGTATCTTTGCTATCTAATACTACCACATCAAAATCAAGTTTTCAGAGGAGAGAACAGACTCTGTAGTTGACTCATGCTCAGTTCAGCTAAAGGCAAAAATTCATGTTTGCAGTAATTGTATCTATCATCTGTACAAGTATCGCCCAAAGGATCCCACACTTCTAGCTCATACTACCTAAATAGCACAGGAAATATTTAAATAGCCCCTCCTGGTGATATTTCTGACCTCTTGTAGAAGATCAAAATTCCCAAATGATAACTCTTCCATCCAAGAGTTCAGCACTATGTTGTTATTCGCAACAGAATCCATACTGGACCGAATGTGTTCAGTGACTACTCGGTAAGGACCCCATTTCTGATGGGCTGAGCCATGCTCCTCAACTCATCTTTAAGATGCAGACCTGAATGTTTGCATACTTTGTAAATGCTGTGATGTCTAATTAAAACTGCGAACAGTCCAACAATCCTCAAGTTAATTACGTGAGCATAGATTGGCAGAAATATCAAGGGTGATCAAACTTTCCTCTGTGCCGAGACAGGATCTACTCCAAATCTGCCACGCTGACAAGATTTTACATACCTTTTTTTTGGCCTTATGCCTCTGCAAACTGGTTCCTGGAGGGGTTTTATGTTTGGATTCTTTTTTTGTTTGTTTGTTAAGGCGGAAAGGTAGGATTTAAACACTGTTCAGGTTCGCTATGCATTAGCTGAACTCCCTTTCAGTCTGGATGAGGTTACATTGAAAAAGGTTTAGAAATACAAGTCTTTGTGGTCTGTGGTCTTTCTGAGCCAGTTAATATGAAGCCACCCACAATCCTGTTGGCAGGAATTCCCATGAAGGTTTTCTCTGCCAGGACCTCATCTTTGCATGATTTACATTTTTGGCTATAACAGTTAAAAAATGATCAAGCCTTCAATAAAGTTTTGGCAAGCACTGTGGTAGAGTAATGAATTTTGAAGGCCTAACTTAATTTATTTTGATGAACTTTTCCTTTTCCTATGAGCAAGCTTTTCAACACTGTAAATCCCAGAGATTATGATAGTGTGTTGCCCTCTAATGCCTCCTTTTAGTTCACGTTTGATGAATGTCACCCAATTATTTGCTGTGAGCTCATCTGTCAGGCTCAGTACAGAATTAGCTGGGCTTGTCTTTTTCCTCCTCCTTTGCTAATGACTGGTTCGTTAATCTGCTTTGCTGGCTTCCTACTTTATGTGTTTAATTGGGCTTCTGGCCAGTGGAAATGATTCCTTTGGACAAATGTGTTTGTCATTAAACACATCTGTCTTTCCTAACCTTTGTTCTTTTTTCCTCCCTCCACTCATGATCTACTACTTTTATTCAATACTTCCACATTTTTGTTTCCAGACCAAAGTCTGCTCTCATTTACAACAGCTGGCACTTAAGAACAGAATCACAGAATGGTAGGGGTTGGGAGGAACCCATGGGGTTCATCTAGTCCAACCCTTCTGCTAAAGCGAGTTTGCTTAGCTCAGGCTTCATAGGAAGGTGTCCAGGAGTTTTTAAAGTCTCCAGACAAGGAGACTCCACAATCCCTCTGGGCAGCCTGTTTCAGTGCTCTATCACCCTCAAAGGAATGAAGGTTTTCCTCATGTTTAAGTGGAACTTCCTGTGCTCTAGTTTTTGCCCATTGCCCCTTGTCCTATCGCTTATCCTATCACTCCATCCTCTTGACATCCACCCATTACATATTTATAAGCATTCATAAGATCCACTCTCAGTCTTCTGTCTTTGAGAATGTTCTCTTTAAAAGCCCTGAAATTTTCAGTGTGCTGGCTCACCTCTCCTCCTGACCTGCAACTGGGCAGACAACATCAAATATAGAGGACAACAAATATGTTCACAAGGCTGCAGAGAATTATAGAAAATTCATCATGCAACTTAATCTATCTTTATAATTTCTGTGGCATGTCTAGAAACACACTAAGTCATTTCTCATAGTAAGGATTGAATGCAGTCCTTTAAAAGCAACTTTTTTTTTAACTTTTTTTTGTTGTTGTTAGAGAGATATTCATTTCATCAAAAAAATCCACATGTCACCTAAAAGAGTTTGGAAAGCAAGCATGATGAATTATTAAGTTACAGGATGTAAAGATACTCAAAGTGTACGATCATGCCACTTTGTGCAGATTCTTCACTGCAGTTCTCAAGCTTGTCAACTTAATACTTTATAAATAGTCAATTTCTTTTGGAATAACAAAAGAAAATGTGAAACTTCTCAGCAGTGAAACAACCTAGGAAGGGAGAAATTAAACTTTGATTTCCCAGTCTACAGCCTTCTTTTTTTTTTTTTTTTTTTTTTTTGAGATGCTAAATATACTGTGTTCAAATATAAATTTCTTTCCTCTGTTTTTTAACTAGGAGCCAAAGGTCTTAATAGAAATCAATTCATGCAATTTATTTTTAACTTCACCCTGCTTAGCTACGATTGATTTTTATCTTTGCAATCGATGCTAGATAAAAAGACTTGATGGGACAATGGAGCACTTTCCAACTTGTAGGGTTTGGACTTTGAGTCTTTTATTGAAGAAATCATTAAAAGCTTATTATGAAACTAATAGGATGAAGATGTTTAAATGATGAACATGATTACACCTGTTTTACTGGTGAATAATGCCTGGCGACAGCTGATCTTCTCTTGTTCCTCTTTAAAAGGCTGAATGATATTTCAGTGGCGGAAATTAATCCATAGAGATGAAAGAAAGTGCATCCAAAGTGCCAGTTAAAAGCTTTTACAGTAAGAGTGGCAGTAAATAGGTAGTGACTTTCCTCTTCACTGCTGGGTGCTTTTCATCCATTTCTAGCACTGTTTAATCTTTGCTGTGCCAAATATCAGATCTGGAACCTGAACCATAATATATGTTGATAAAAAAATATGAACATTTTCCTTCACTTATTTGTCTTTATTTGTTGCATTTCTAGACCCTTTTGTGCTTGTCCTGGCTTTATAGTTGGATCTGTTGATGAGTATTTGATACCATGCTGACATCATGCTAGCTTTAAAATGAAAGTGCTGGCCTGAGCTAAGAGTCATGGGGCTTGAAATTCAGATTGTTCACAAGTCACAGGTCTCAGCATCAGCAAGTCAGGAGGATGAGAATGAAGCATGGTACACTTTGAGTATCTTTACATCCTGTAACTTAATAATTCATCATGCTTGCTTTCCAAACTCTTTTAGGTGACATGTGGATTTTTTTGATGAAATGAATATCTCTCTAACAACAACAAAAAAAAGTTAAAAAAAAAGTTGCTTTTAAAGGACTGCATTCAATCCTTACTATGAGAAATGACTTAGTGTGTTTCTAGACATGCCACAGAAATTATAAAGATAGATTAAGTTGCATGATGAATTTTCTATAATTCTCTGCAGCCTTGTGAACATATTTGTTGTCCTCTATATTTGATGTTGTCTGCCCAGTTGCAGGTCAGGAGGAGAGGTGAGCCAGCACACTGAAAATTTCAGGGCTTTTAAAGAGAACATTCTCAAAGACAGAAGACTGAGAGTGGATCTTATGAATGCTTATAAATATGTAATGGGTGGATGTCAAGAGGATGGAGTGATAGGATAAGCGATAGGACAAGGGGCAATGGGCAAAAACTAGAGCACAGGAAGTTCCACTTAAACATGAGGAAAACCTTCATTCCTTTGAGGGTGATAGAGCACTGAAACAGGCTGCCCAGAGGGATTGTGGAGTCTCCTTGTCTGGAGACTTTAAAAACTCCTGGACACCTTCCTATGAAGCCTGAGCTAAGCAAACTCGCTTTAGCAGAAGGGTTGGACTAGATGAACCCCATGGGTTCCTCCCAACCCCTACCATTCTGTGATTCTGTTCTTAAGTGCCAGCTGTTGTAAATGAGAGCAGACTTTGGTCTGGAAACAAAAATGTGGAAGTATTGAATAAAAGTAGTAGATCATGAGTGGAGGGAGGAAAAAAGAACAAAGGTTAGGAAAGACAGATGTGTTTAATGACAAACACATTTGTCCAAAGGAATCATTTCCACTGGCCAGAAGCCCAATTAAACACATAAAGTAGGAAGCCAGCAAAGCAGATTAACGAACCAGTCATTAGCAAAGGAGGAGGAAAAGACAAGCCCAGCTAATTCTGTACTGAGCCTGACAGATGAGCTCACAGCAAATAATTGGGTGACATTCATCAAACGTGAACTAAAAGGAGGCATTAGAGGGCAACACACTATCATAATCTCTGGGATTTACAGTGTTGAAAAGCTTGCTCATAGGAAAAGGAAAAGTTCATCAAAATAAATTAAGTTGGGCCTTCCAAAATTCATTCTCTACCACAGTGCTTGCCAAAACTTTATTGAAGGCTTGATCATTTTTTGGAACTGTTATAGCCAAAAATGTAAATCATGCAAAGATGAGGTCCTGGCAGGGAAAACCTTCATGGAATTCCTGCCAACAGGATTGTGGGTGGCTTCATATTAACTGGCTCAGAAAGACCACAGACCACAAAGACTTGTATTTCTAAACCTTTTTCAATGTAACCTCATCCAGACTGAAAGGGAGTTCAGCTAATGCATAGCGAACCTGAACAGTGTTTAAATCCTACCTTTCCGCCTTAACAAACAAACAAAAAAAGAATCCAAACATAAAACCCCTCCAGGAACCAGTTTGCAGAGGCATAAGGCCAAAAAAAAAAAAGGTATGTAAAATCTTGTCAGCGTGGCAGATTTGGAGTAGATCCTGTCTCGGCACAGAGGGAAAGTTTGATCACCCCTTGATATTTCTGCCAATCTATGCTCACGTAATTAACTTGAGGATTGTTGGACTGTTCCCAGTTTTAATTAGACATCACAGCATTTACAAAGTATGCAAACATTCAGGTCTGCATCTTAAAGATGAGTTGAGGAGCATGGCTCAGCCCATCAGAAATGGGGTCCTTACCGAGTAGTCACTGAACACATTCGGTCCAGTATGGATTCTGTTGCAAATAACAACATAGTGCTGAACTCTTGGATGGAAGAGTTATCATTTGGGAATTTTGATCTTCTACAAGAGGTCAGAAATATCACCAGGAGGGGCTATTTAAATATTTCCTGTGCTATTTAGGTAGTATGAGCTAGAAGTGTGGGATCCTTTGGGCGATACTTGTACAGATGATAGATACAATTACTGCAAACATGAATTTTTGCCTTTAGCTGAACTGAGCATGAGTCAACTACAGAGTCTGTTCTCTCCTCTGAAAACTTGATTTTGATGTGGTAGTATTAGATAGCAAAGATACCCTTCAGAAATAACACAGCCCTTTCACCATCCTCTCAGCTGGAGAGCAGGACCCTGAAATGCTACTGTGCCAATCCACAGTGCATTTTATGTGAAGTGAGAGTCAAGAGACTCCTCTCTCTGTCTCCTGCCACAGGCTTGATTTGATACCAAAGGCAAATTACTTTAGATTTTTCGTGTCCCCTTTACTTTATCTGTGTGTTGTTGTAGAGTTTGGTGGCTGTGATATGTGTCACTGTTCTGCCACTCTGTTCTGTGTGCTATTATGGTATTGTTTTTTTATTTTTTCCTTTTGGGAGCTCCAGATGCAGCTATGATAACATTGCAAATTTAAATGGGAAACAGGCAGAAGGGGAAGACTTAGTGTAGAAGCATGTCCTATTTATGAACCTTCATTTGTTTCCAGGTCTTCAAACTATCAATAGAAAAGCCTTATCTTGAGTTGATTAGATATCAAATTTCATGACCAGCAATATTTTGTCCTTAGAATGACAGCTTCTCTAGGGAAAAAAGCCACTATGGAGAGGTGATATCATTGCTGTGAGTATAACTGATGCTATAGCAATATTCCATGTCAGTGTATTCTGAAATATCACTGTCAGATAAAAGGAAGTATATCTAGAAGGGAATCTAGGATCTTTGTTAGCTTTATTGGAAGCTTAAGAAGCCAACAGATGACATTCCATATAATAGAGAAGTTCTTTGTGTTTTGTTTCATCTTAAAACCTGCAAGATTGCCAAAACAGCAGAGCATAGGAGACTCACCAACTTAAGCCTTGCTGTAGCAAGGCCTGAAATGGTGCCAGAAAGAACACCCACGGGAAGAGCGACTAATGACAGGTTTAAAATCCCATGTTTGACAAATTATCAAGGCTAGATCTCATCAGTTTGTGTCATTTATGTGTAGCCTTTACCAGTCCATTCAGTCCATAAAACCAGATTTGGGCGTCTGTCAGTTACCTTCCCCTCCCCCCCCATTCCTCGTTCAGAAACAGTATTATTTCAGAGAAACCAGTTTTATAGTGACAAAGTGCATCTCAGAGCTTAGCTCCAGCTTTCCAAGAGCACATTCATTGCATTTACTGTTTGCATTAAGTGGTGCTATTGCTGTTAGTCACTGTAAAACGTTGTTGGAAGACAACCCTGTCCCTAATGAACTTATACTGCAGACAGACCTAGCTGAGAAGCAGCAGAGAAAGAGGCATTATCACCTCCTGACAGGAGAGGAACAGAAATGCAAAGATTTTCCCTTTTTTTCCCCAAGATGTTAAAATCATTCTGGATTTGAAGTGTGAGAGAAAAAAAATGGAAAGTTCAGTTGCACAGCTGAGAAAATAATGTTCCAGCCCCCTCAGGCGTGGGATTTCTTTGGTGTTACACAGATGTTTCGGGGACAGCTGTGCAGTTTATAGAAAAGATAGCTGAAACACTGGTTGTCAAACATCAAACTCTCTTAGAGGTGTCAGTCTCGGAAGGGTCATCACTCACTTTCTTTGATGTTTCCACAGGTGACAGCTGGTGGAAGAGCAAATTACTATGTGTCATACAGACGGGAACCTTTTGCACAGATTAAATTGCCCAAATACTCTCTTCCTAAGGTGAGTGCACCATCTGTGAACACAGACATGTAATATCTTCAATAGCCAGTGATGAAGCAACTCAGTGGTGCTCCTTTCTGGAGACCTCCATTCATTGTGCCACTTGAGTGAACATGAATTTGGGATCTTTACCTGTCTCTGCCTTTGATCAGTGTGTTTCAGGAAGAGCAGTTTTTTTTTTCCTCTGTAAAGAGCAAATGGAAATGAACACAAAATAGAGGCCAAACCAACTTCTCCTTGACTAATGTTTTGTGATCACACTTCTCCAGTTCTAGTCAGATTTCTCTGTAAGCTTGGCCATGACACTGAGGGTCCCAAAGAAAAGTTAGGATGCTAAGCACTACTGCAGTCTCCATACTGAGGAACACAGGGTATAGCAGCTCCACTGTCTCCTTCCTATTACTGGACATTGCCAGGAAGTTGTGGAGGTGAAGGTGGCCCTCTAAAAGTTGTGCCTTATCAATGATTTCAACACACATCACTCTGTGATGACCGAGATGGCCAAAGATTAGCACTGACTGGCAAAGCTGGGAGAGAGGGAATTTAGTATTTCTCATACAACTGTGCCTGAACTTAACCATCTTAGGCCTTAGCTTTCTGCCAAATCAAATAACTCAAAACTCAGCAGGGAGAATATGGAATGACACTCAAATTCTGTAGTGTAGGCATTGCTTGGGGTCGTGTTAGAATGGAGGGGCCAACCCTGGAGGTGCTTTGCCTGGATACAATTTTCTGGGTAACCCTAATGGGCAGCTGAGACCACTGATGCTCTTTGGAGCCTCAAATATCTGTTGAGGTTGCTGTCATGGAGGACTGATGAACAACAGTGGTGACCTTCCCCTTTCTTTCACAAGTGAAAACTTTGTTGTGATAGCTGTAAGATAGGTAGATTTGCCTTGCAGGCTGGATCTACCTACAGGTGTAGTTTCTTGTGTTTGTCATTCCACAGTAGTGGTGTGGGATTCTAAAGCTCTGACCACACACCAATTTTCAAAGCCATAGTTATACTCCCACCTTATGGATTGGCCTTGAAAGCTGCATCTCATAAAAAAAACCCAACTGGGTAGAGAGGATGATTGCCCTATGATTATCTTGCTTTGTAAACTTTTGCTGACACAAATTTCTGGCTTATTATAAAACACTCTTGTCCATGGTCCTGTTTTGGAATTGGTGCATAAAATCAGGGATACTTTTGTCATTTAAAAATCAGAAGTGATTTTCAGTTAGGTGTCATGGCAAAGTCTTCTAGCCCTGTGAAAGAGGCTTGTTTGTGCTGCCCTTAGTCACTAGCACATTTTGCTGTACAGTAATAGCTATCCTGTCAGCTCTAGATTAATGAACTGTGCTGGAGTTGTACATATGTGAGGCTAGCAACAGGGTAATGCAATATTTCCACTGCAACTGGTCAAAGCAGATCAAAGTCATTGGGTGTTTTGCTTTATTTTCACTCTACTGGAATAGGTTGGGTATGTACTAATCTTTAATGAATTGGAGCTGTTGTGCAAGAACAAACTTCCTGATCTAGTCTTCCTTCACCCAGAGAAAGGGAAAATCTCCCACTGCTTGCACTCACTGGAACAGAATTAGGCCCACAAAGGGTTTTTTCTCCCCATCCCCTGCTGACAGGCTATGTTATGTCTATTAGAAACAGCCCCATCTAATCAACCCCAACTTTGCATCTAGATGCCTCACACTGAAGATTAAGTTGCCTCCTAGGCAGGATGGGGTTACTGAGGTGATCCAGATATTCTTCACAAAAATCAGGTCACTCTGTCCTTCGAGAGACTTCTAGAATTATGGTTTCTGGATGCAGAAACAGCACAAAAAATTAATCAAGGCCCCTTGGCACCCTAGGGAAATTTTAAATAGATATAAATAGATAGATGAAGTCCCACATAGCCACAGTAGTTTTGCTTCTAGCTGAACCTGTTTGTTCAACAGCAGTGGCAAGGATGAAGTGCAGCAATACTCATCACCACCCTGGAAATAATTTTCATGAACCTGCTTGAAAACAATACTGAGGAAATGCACTGTCAAAGCTCTTTGATATTAAAACTAAATATGGAAACCCTTGCTGGACCCCTCTTATCTTGGTCAGCAGCAGGGATTCATCATGAGCTAGTGGGTGGATTATTTGATAGCCTGTATGGCGTGTAATAAGAAGTCTCAGACAAACTCTCAACAGAAAAAGTATGTTATTAAAAATCACTACCAGCATTAGTTCAAACTGATCCCAGTACCTCAGTTTCAAATAAAAGTGAACTCACCTGTTTTTTGAAACTGGCTCTTTACCAGCTGGAAGCACAAGACCATTAGTTCAGCACACAGTCTGTCGCTGCTTTCAGCCTGGTGCTACACCACGTTTAGAGACTATGAGGACTCCAGGCTCCGAAGCTGTGAGTCTTCCATGAGTGATAAAACTGGCTTTCAAATTTATAAATAAAAAATGAAAGTGGATGAAATTCCTTGAAGCCACCAAAAATGAAGACAGCAAAAGCCTTTGCCCAGCTGATGATCATTAAAAAATGAAATGCAGGCAAGTCACAATGGTGGTAATTTATTGGCTTGCTCTAACAGAAAATTGTTTAACATACCTATAATTCATGCTCCATCTCCATTCTTTCATAAGTCATTGTAATTACTACATGTCCCAAAGGGCAAAGAAATAGAGAGATCCTCAGTAATAGGCCTTTTGTCTTCTTTTAACAGGACATGCATATTATCAGCACAGATGAGAATCAGGTGTTTGCAGCTGTGCAAGAGTGGAACCAGAATGACACATACAACCTGTATATCTCAGACACCCGGGGAGTGTACTTCACCCTGGCCTTGGAAAATGTGAAAAGCAGTCGAGGTCTGGAGGGGAATATCATCATTGACCTTTATGAGGTATGTAGTAAAGGTCACCCTACAAAGAACAGCAACTGCTTGCTAGTTCAAGCAAGTGTAAATCTCCTGCCAAACTTCCAGGATCTCTGTTTGCTTTGGGGTCAGCCCAGAGGCATGTACTGGATTTGCTGCTGACCCAGCTCACATGGGAATAAATGCAGTGCATTCTGTTATCATTGTGACAACTACTTTCAGCTTAATGACTGGTTAGCTATGTGGCATTCCCAAAAGGGAAAACCATTATCCTTCTCAATGTGGATGTCTACAGAAGGACTCAAAATACTGTTTTTCCCCTTGGACAGCTAGAGACACCTGCTCACACACTCAGGGGAGTGGATTTCACCTGTGTGAGCACTGAGCAGTTTATGATTTAGAAGCAAAAGTTTATAGATGCCAGTTTCCCAGAAGTAGCAGCTTAATAACTTCTAGCCTGAATCATCTTACATTCTCATTCTTCTGCCAGGCCTTTCAGCCTTGGCCAAGAGCAGTCCATTCAGAGCAGTTGTTCCAGTTCCTGGTTTCTTGAAGAGCATTCTGGTTTTGGTATGCCATAGTTCATTGAATCTTCTGATATGCCAAGTTTCAGGGCTCAGTGCTTTGCCACCAACAAACAATTTGTAATACGAAAAGTAATGGTTGCAAGATGACTTTTACTATTACATACAATACAATACAATACAATACAATACAATACAATACACCAGGTTGGAAGAGACCTTCAAGATCATCGCGTCCAACCCATCAACCAATCCAACCCACCCAACAACTAGACCATACAGCCAAGCACCCCATCAAGTCTCCTCCTGAACACCTCCAGTGAAGGTGACTCCACCACCTCCACGGGTAGCCGATTCCAATGGGCAATCACTCTCTCCATGTAGAACTTCTTCCTAACATCCAGCCTAAACCTGCCCTGGCGCAGCCTGAGACTGTACTTGTAGAAATTATTTATTTCAGCCAGAATAATGTCCATTTGACAACACTGTAGTGTTTGTTTGTTTGTTTGTTTTGTTGTTTTTTTTTTTTCTTTTAATGAAAAATCCAGGTAATTAAAGGCAATGAGAGAAAACTCACAAATAACACAGATTCACTGAACTGGTCAGGGATGGAAGGGGACCTCAAAGATCATCCAGTTCCAAACGCCCTGGCATGGGCAGGGACACTTCACACTAGAGCAGGTTGCTCAGAGCACCATCCAGCCTGGCCTTAAAAACTTCCAGGGATGGGGATTCTAATACATAGATCAATTTGAAGGAGAGGCTATATATTTTATTTCTATCTAGTTAAACATATTTGCCTGGTTCTGGGAGAAAAGGGGGAAAAAAGATACCTTTCATACCTCTCTGTGTTGTGATGAACCAACTGAAATAAAAATGCATTCACTCCCATTCCTGGGCAAACTCTTTATTCCCCAGCTGTTAGAGATCTTCACAGGCTCAGTCAAAAGCAACATCATTCACAGGGCTTTAGAGTAGAAGGATTTGCATCCTGGCTGTTGCAGATTTACAGCAAAGTTCCTTCTTCCTGTCTCACTTTCACAGCTGTGCAGTAGAGACCAGACTCAACATGAAATCTTCCCTGGGACATTTTGACAGGACCATATTCTGCTGGAATGATTTCTGCTGACAAAAATCAAAACATTTGGAACAACAATTTTGACAGAATTTGAGAATGGAAGGGAAAGTGAAGAAATTAAGTTTGCAAAACATCAGAGTTTCAGCATATTCAGGACTTCCATCTTTCATGTAAGATTAAAACCAAAGCAAAACAAAAAAGAAGGCCAACATAAGAATCACACAGAATCACAGAATGTTAGGGGCTGGAAGGGACCTCAAAAGATCTTCTAGTCCAACCCCACTGCAGGAGCAGGATCACCTATACCAGACCACACAGGAATGCATCCAGGCAGGTTTTGAATATCTCCAGAGAGGGAGTTTCCACAACCGCCCTGAGCATCCTGTTACTGGTGTTCCATCACCCTCACAGTGATAAAAGTTTTCCTCATGTTTCCATGGAACTTCCTATGCCTCAACTTCCATCCACTGCCCCTTGTTCTGTCATTGGGCATCACCAAGAAGAGCCTGGCTCCATCCTCTTGGCACTCACTCTTTACCTATTTATAAGCATTAATGCCAGGAAAGGTATTGCTAGGAAATCAACAAGTCTAGCTCTATGAGAGCTAAGCCTTATGCTGCTTCCCATGTTGGGGCAGTCTGAGGAGAGAGTGGGGCAGACCACAGCCTCAAGCTCACAGAGCTCATGTGTGACATGGTGCATCATCACCAAGTGCTCAAAGAAATCCAAACACGGTCTGTTTTCTCAGGATTTCCTCAGTGGGCATTCTTGGCATTTTCTTACAGAGAGAAGAACTTCATGAGGCCTTTCAGCTGTGCCATTCATAGTCTCCTAAGTCTAGATAGAGTTTACTACTGCTTTTCCAGAGACCTTCCACTCCTGAGGGTGCTCACGTGGGCTTTACTTTTGGCTGGTTCTTCCGATGTATTTTTTTTCATCTCTCTCGATTTTTCCTAGGTAGCAGGGATCAAAGGCATATTCCTGGCTAACAGGAAGGTAGATGACCAAATCAAGACTTTCATTACCTACAACAAGGGCAGAGACTGGCGTTTGCTGCAGGCACCAGACACCAATTTAAGAGGGGATCCTGTAGTTTGCCAGCTGGTGAGTGGCAGACCTTTTCCACAGCACAACTGAATCCTTCAGAACGGCTTATTTTAGTCACTGGTTTAACAAAAGTCTCCCTGTGCTTTCTTTCCTCTTAACCTGCTGGGTGTTAATGAAGTTAAGTAGATTTCTTTTTCTGCAGCTTCATAATTTTTAAGGGAAAATTCTGACCATCTTTCTTGGACATTTTAGTGGAACTTAAGTCAGAATAAGAACGTTTTGGGAAAAAAAGTCCTCTAGATCGGGTTGTTGGTAAAAACAACTGCAGGCTTGCCGCTTGTAATGCAGCACTTTTTTTCCCCCTCCCCCTCTCAGCTACTTTTGTGATACTTATTCAGAAAATGATCATATGCTGCTATTTCTAACAGTATTAAGAGCAGAGGGGTCTTTTTCAGAAGCATGTGTGCAGTTGTCAACTTGTTGCATATTAAAGCCTCTGCCTTTTGCTTGTTTCTTGTCACCAGCCATTTTGCTCACTGCACTTACATCTGCAACTCTCAGAGAATCCTTATACTTCAGGAAGCATTTCCAGCAAAGAAACGGCTCCTGGTCTGCTGGTGGCAACAGGTAAGAACGCAAGTGCTTCTTGACATTCACCCATGCCTCACTCACTGGGAGCCTGAGAGTATTCAAGGTGTTCCCTGTTGGTGTCAAAGCTTTCAGCTCTGTTTCAGCATGTGCTGAGCTAATTCACATTAACTCAAATGTCCTTTGGGCGAGGAGAAGGCATTTAGTCCCTAACTTCAAAAAGGTAGTGCCTATCAGCTGTTTGTTGCTCTACAAGAACCCATATGCAGGGCTACGCCCACACTTGAAAGGTTGGGCACTACTACATTACATTACCAATCAGCATTAAGTCCTCTCACTTGACGCCACTGAAGTAGGTGTCCAGCCATTTGCTGGAGTGAACAGGGCCTGTAATCATGGCTATGCTCCTAGGAGGAGGTATCAATACATTCCAGCTTTTGAGGAAAAATCACAGTTGTCACAAAGCCTGTGAGGTGAAGCTTGGACTTCACAAGTGTCTATCTTGTGTGCAGCACCTGCATTCAACACTGTATTGCTCCAAGACTAGCAGCACTTCATCAACACTGTGTGTGGATCGTTGTTATTGTGGGGGTTTCTGCAAAACAGTGGTGTGGCAGGTCACAGTGTTTTGATGGCAACCTGGTACAGTGCTTCATGGTGGCAGTGGCTGACCCACTGCAAATAATCTGACAGCCATCGCAGGACCTGTGTGCACACAGCATGCAGCATAATTAGGATGGATGGGGCTACCAACCAAACTCAGAACTGCCACGGCTTCAACGGGAGCTGCTGGGCTAAGAGCTTCCTGAATAGCTGGTGCTATTGAAAGCTGGCCCCTGGAGTATGTAGGCTTTTTACAGGGAGGCTCCTACATGTGTGCAAATATGTGCAAACGGCTTAAGGGTTCTTTCTAAGGCTCAGTTTATCTCCTTCCAGCTTAGCATTGGCTTGAATGTATGTCATGTTAGCATATTGCTTATATGAATTTACACCGGGTTTTTTTTCCCCGGCCATTTCTATTCTCATGTCCTTCTGTGCTTCCATGTGCCTGCCAGACAAAGCCAGAACCCACAGGTTCCCTTCATGGCATTTATTATATCAACAAGGGAAACACCATGTGGTTTCAAGTTCACTGATCCAGGCCAAATGGGATGAAATAACTTGATTTAAACCTCCAGATCTTCCTATGCATAGCCAAGTGGAGTCATCATACCTGGCAGATCACACTTGCTAGATGGATGCCTAGGATCAAGCACGATGCTGTGATTGCAAAGGTGGTTTGTTGTTGCTTTTGTGTTGTTTTTTTTTTCTTTAACCATTTAGAAGCAAATAGAGGCATCAGGACAGTGAAATTTAAGGTATTGATCTAAATTGTGAGTAAATTAGATCCTTATCAAGCTGCCAGTGCATTGGATGAATGCTTTCCCACCCTAACAATTAACCTTTAAAAGGCAGAATATAATTTCTGCCTGGCTTTGTACAATAGAAAGCTTTACCTATTGAGAATATACACATCTGTTTCCACTAACCAGTTTCACCACAGGAACCTCTTACTGTGTCGGTGAATGTATTCCAAGATAATCATTGCAATTTATCCTGACAGGCATTGGCTGCTCAAATACTCTCTGTCTCCTTGATTTACAGTGGTACATTTCCAGCAATGATTGGAAACTTGGACTCTTGGTATGAGGACAGAGGTAGAATCTTGTAAAGGGAAGAATGATTTTTTAGTATCTAAATGTACAGCTGATAAATCCTCTTGACTTGTTTGGGGGTCAGTTGCATTTGGTGGGGTTTGAATCCATGTAGCTGAAAAACTAAATGGAGAGAATGAGGAAATTAGCAGAGCAAATTTACACAGAAAACCAGACAGAAAGAAGTGATAGCAACAAAACCTCACTTTTAAAATCTCTTTCCTTACCACGATCTGGAAATCCCTGTTTGGAAGGCTGGTTTTACATTTCTGATATTTGAAGGATGAAGACACAAAACTTAACATTTTTGCTTTTAAGACAGTTTGTAATTCTTGAGAATCTCCTCTCATGATGAGACATTGGGCTAAACAGACCTTTGGACTGGCAGAGTATTTTTATGCTTGTGAACCTGGATGCCTCTACTGACTGTCTTTCTACATGATTGCCCATCGCAGGTTTTTCCTGTACATTCACCTAAATCAGCTAGTCACTCTTGATGGTGTCAGGGAAGAAGATGAGGTAGATGGAGCGTGTGATGTTTCCTACATCTTAAGCAATGATGGAAAAATCTTTCTTGAATTGTCCTGCCTTCCTGAGTCAGAATTTTTTATTGGGGTTTTTTGAAACACAGTTGTCAAAACAATCTGGATAACTGGATTCCATAATCCATATGAATAATGATCCATAATTCCACAATGTGATCCTGCTTTAGCAGGGGTTGGACCCAATGATCTCTTGAGGTCCCTTCCAACCTCTGATATACTGTGATACTGTGATAATGGTGACAGGAAGGTATCATTATGCATCTGGGTTTTAATTTTTCATTTTCCAGCACTAAATGTTAGAAATTGAATGAGCATTTTCAGTTAGCATGTTTTTATTGTGTTCCTTTTTGATACGACAGATGTGTAAGAGGGGCAGCTCTCCCTTTGCAGCTTTTGATTGAAAAGTATTAGCTCTTTCTTAGAATCATAGAATCATAGAATCAGTCAGGGTTGGAAGGGACCACAAGGATCATCTAGTTTCAAGCCCCCTGCCATGGGCAGGGACACCCCACACCAGATCAGGCTGGCCAGAGCCTCGTCCAGCCTGCTCTTAAACACCTCCAGGGACGGGGCCTCAACCACCTCCCTGGATAACCCATTCCAGGGCTTCACCACTCTCATGGGGAAGAACTTCTTCCTCACATCTAGCCTGAATCTCCCCATTTCCAGCTTCATTCCATTCCCCCTAGTCCTATCACTACCTGAGATCCTGAGAAGTCCCTCCCCAGCCTTCCTGTAGGCCCCCTTCAGATACTGGAAGGCCACAATGAGGTCACCTCGGAGCCTTCTCTTCTCCAGACTGAACAGCCCCAACTCCTTCAGTCTGTCCTCACAGGAGAGGTGCTCCAGCCCTCTGATCATCCTCGTGGCCCTTCTCTGGACACGCTCCAGCACGTCCACATCCCTCCTGTAATAGGGGCTCCAGAACTGGAGGCAGTACTGCAGGTGGGGTCTCACCAGAGCTGAGTAGAGGGGAAGAAGCACCTCCCTTGACCTGCTGGCCACACTTCTCTTGATGCAGCCCAGGATCTGATTGGCTTTGCAGGCTGCAAGTGCACACTGAGAGCTCCTGTTGAGCTTCTCGTCTCCCAGCACCCCCAAGTCTCTCTCCTCAGGGCTGCTCTCCAGCCAGTCCCTGCCCAGCTTGGATTTGTGCCTGGGATTGCCTCGACCCAGATGCAGGACCCTGCCCTTGGTCTTGTTGAAGCTCATGAGGTTGGCTTGTGCCCACCTCTCCAGCCTGTCCAGGTCCCTCTGGATGGCATCCCTTCCCTCCAGCGTGTCTGCTGCACCACACAGCTTGGTGTCATCAGCAACCTTGCTGAGGGTGCACTCGATGCCACTGTCCATGGCACCCACAAAGATGTTGAACAAGACAGGTCCCAGGACTGATCCCTGAGGGACTCTGCTTGTCACTGGCCTCCACTGGGACATGGACCTGTTGACAGTCACAAGGAAATGATATCTGCTTCAGAAACAAGTCTCATTTGGCAGGTATAAGAGTGGCTTGCTGGGTAAAAAAAATCATGGGCTTTGAATAAAGAAGTCATGGCTTTGACCACGATATGGTGGTGGTAGGCCCTTAGCGCTGGGAGGCCTTCTGATGGAGTATCTGTCAGTGTGACATCTCCCTTCTTTCCATGGGAGAGATGTTGATACCACCTAGCACTGATTGAAGGTACTCTGACAGACCAGCAGAAAAAGCAATTCCTTAACTGTGGTAGTTTTTCCCTGAATCATTGGGTTCTTTGGGAAGTGGGGAGGTGAGAAGAAATTAATTTAGAACAGACCTGCATTATTCAGTGAGCGTGGTGCTTGTGGGAATTTTAACTCTGGAAGCTGAAGGAAGATGCTGAGCTCAGGGCAGTGTGGGGAATAAGCTGTTAGGGTCTATTCAAGGCTTGTGCAAACTTTGCAGCTATTGGTCATCTCTCTATTGCAATTAGTGGTGGATGCTCAGAGGGTCCAGAGGGCTGGGGATTTAGTCCAAAATCATTATTTACTCTGTATTTATGTTGATCACTGTAAGATCTGGGGTTCTTTCTGCCATCTCAGACGAGGGACCTTGAAAACACCTCTGTTTCAAGCTCTGAGCTAGTGTCTTCAAATGACATCTTGCTGTTTTCCCTATATGTGGTTGGGGTTGATGTCTGAGCTTTTCTTTGCCTGGGTTGATGTGCGACATGTCCATTCCATAATGCATAGTGAAGGCAGCATAGTTCATCCTATAAGGCTATCAGCAGAACAGTTTCCATCATAATGAGAATGAAAAGATTAAAATTAAGAATGTTGCCAAGTAACCAGTAACTTTAAACTCACCATCTGGGACAGCTAGGTCCATGAGAACAATCAACATTGTCTAGAATGTCTAGTCTGGTCTCTACCTTTCTGCTGCAGAGCGATTTGTCACACACACGCACACCTCCCCATAGTTCTCTGAGTCATTCCTGCCCCCAGGTGCCTACCTAAAAAAAGAGATTTCCTTCTAGTAGAACTTTTATTTTATTACATCATAATCCTCATTAATTGCAAACCTAGGAAGCAACTTTGTTTATCTGACTGCAGGTTCCAAGATCAGTTAAATCAAACCGACTTTCTAGGCCCATAGTCATGGGCTTCAGTGGGGTTTCACAGGGGCAATAAACTTACCCTTGGCATAGACTGGCAGTTCACAGAGATAGAACTAACCAGCCAGAGCACAAGGACTACCAAGTTTGGAGAGGAATGAGTATGGAATGAAACACCTGGTAGCTGGAGTCAGTGGCCACTCTTCTGCTGCCATTTTGATGATTTGTATGCAGACAAGTGGGCATGGGTTTGACATGCAGATCTGGGGGTACGTAGGTCCTTGCCTAGCACAGGCCTGCCTTTAGTGGCTTGTGATTAAGGACGATGCTGTCCGTGGGGAAATCAGCCAAAAATACTGTTTCTCCCCTGTGTCAATTTTCAAATGGCACAGCTCTTGTAAATGGATGCTGCCACCAGGCTCTGGTGTCTCTTTTAGATGAAAACAGAATCAAGAACAGCAAAAAAGCAATAGTCAGGCCAAGTAATTTTCATTTCTTGGGAAAATTCAGTTCTGTCTTCATATAACAATGTCTGATGCTCAATTGTGTTGCAGGCAATGTTGGTTCTGAGCTTTCCTACACTGACATTGGTGTGTTCATCTCTTCTGATGGTGGAAATTCCTGGAGACAGGTATGTGTTGCAGAGAAAAGGAAACCAGGGAGCATTTTACCATTCTCTGTATCTTCCTTTCCCAGTGGAGTGGAGCACTCATGCAGTAACTGATTTGTTTGCAGATCTTTGAGGAGGAATACCATGTGTGGTTCCTAGACTGGGGAGGGGCTCTGGTGGCCATGAAGCACACATCTGTGCCCATCCGACACATGTGGTAAGGAAACTTGTTACTTTGAGAAGGTTTCCTGACGGGAATAAGTTGACAGAGACTAATACCTCTTGCATCATGTGGTTGACATCTGCTACAAAAAGAGCAAATGAGATCATTCTTACCTGGGTTTAAATGTCATGTTGATTTTGCTGATTAATGTGACGATTACTGTACCATTTTATAACTCTAATAGCTCACCTACATATTTCTCAGAACTATAGAAGGGTAGGGATTGTATAAATTATTCTTTGCACTAACATACTATGAGACTTCAGGTGGGTTTCTTTTCAACAGACACATATATACAATGAGCAAGAAGTCCTCCTTTTTCCTTCAGGTATTTCTGAGAGGATGTGTTCCTCACTTCTGCTTTTTCTATACAGCATTTAGTATTAAGCTGGTAAGACAGTTAAAGGTCGTAAGACAGTTAAAGGAAGGGAGAGAAGAGGGCAGTATGAGTTGGTAAGGACAACAGATATGTTGCTAAGATTGCTGTGTCCCATAGATTCCTTTATCAGTCTCCAGAAATGCAGCAGTGGCAACTGAATAGGATTGGAGGTAGAATGGGGCAAAATGATTTCTCAGTTAAAGATACTATTTTGATATAAATGGCTTATAACAGGCTAAGCACTAAAGGTACTGCTCAAAAATATCCTTTCCTTTGCCTTTGTCCCTCTCACTCCTGCAACAGAGCAACATTGGAGACAGTCATTCTGAAATTGAGAACTAATTTTGTTTACAGAAAATGGACGTATTAGCATCACCTTCAGCCTCTAGTCTTGAGTGAAAGAGGGGCATGGCTGACAGACTGACCTGCACAGCTTCTAATGTTGTTCAGAAATTAATTACTTAGAAATATCCTTCAGAGACAAGGTTTGTGCTCCTGTCTGCAAGAATAAGTCATCCCTCATCTTAATGGTGCTAAGCACATCTCTATCTCATGCTCTTCAGGCAGAGCAGGAAATGTGGCCTTCAGTCAAACAGGAAAATAAAGCAATGGTGTTTGGCAGCAGTGATGAGGTGTTAAGGCCTCCTCTACCTGAGTCATTATTGTACAAAATGCTTCAGTTAAATTACCATCATTTAGTGGCTGGAGACCTCAAGACAGGCTGTCTTTACACATCATAAGCTAATGTTCCAGAGATGTACTTTAAGAGCATTAATGACTACTTTTTCAATATGGAAAGCTTTTGGACTTTATGTTCCTGACCTGACAAACAACTCTGGGATGACTGCACCATGGATTTCTGTTGAAGTTTGCATATGTTGCCTTTGAGCATATTTTTTACCACTTGATCTAAGGAAACAACTACTTGAGTCTTGGTGTAGTAGTGGATTTTTAACCACAGGCTCATATTCCTTAGGCGTTTTCATTTTTCTAAGATAGGGGCATCAAGTGTTCTCTAAGAGGCCTGTGCCTTGTGTGGAATTGCAAGCAAGCCATTGTATCTACAATGAGAGTTGCAGTATTTGTCTTGCTTTCCAGTGCTCAGGAAACAGATTGTTTGATTTATCATAAGCAAGTTTCACTCATAATTTAATATACATTAGTTTGCTGAGTCAGGGCCAGGGGTTAGTCTAGGCTAGCTTTCTCTTGCCAACAGCCTCTACAACCAAACAGAAGAGAATAATAGCAAGGTAGATCCATAATGATTTTTCCAGCAGACTCCAACCTTCTATATATGGTTAGAATGCATTATTGTGTGACCACAAACATTTGCCTCTGATAGGTAACTCAGTACTTGCAACTATGTCTGAAGTACCCTCAGGAAAGAGGATATCGATACCGTGTCAAAGTCTTTAGTCCAAACCAAGGCAGAAGTGTGTGCTATCCCAGGGAGGTGTCACCAGCAGTAGATATATCAGACTGTGGCG